>CM042378.1:2955818-3085818 GCA_023634145.1 Thymallus thymallus | reverse complement strand
ACAGGTAAACACACAACCATTAAAACACACAACCTTCATCTGAAATGTAGACGTTTATCACACTCAAATGCACAACTAGCAATGTGTTATTTTTTACATTGATTCACTAACTGTACACATCAATCGTGATGTGAAATGTCTTGTGAATCAGAACGTCTGGGGTCCTTGCATACTTCTCTGTACTGTACATGTTTAGAATAGATTTAGAATACTTCTCTGTACTGTACATGTTTAGAATAGATTTAGAATACTTCTCTGTACTGTACATGTTTAGAATAGATTTAGAATACTTCTCTGTACTGTACATGTTAGGAATAGATTTAGAATACTTCTCTGTACTGTACATGTTTAGAATAGATTTAGAATACTTCTCTGTACTGTACATGTTTAGAATAGATTTAGAATACTTCTCTGTACTGTACATGTTAGGAATAGATTTAGAATACTTCTCTGTACTGTACATGTTTAGAATAGATTTAGAATACTTCTCTGTACTGTACATGTTTAGAATAGATTTAGAATACTTCTCTGTACTGTAAATGTTAGGAATAGATTTAGGAGCGATAGAGGAGTGTGTGATAGCCATGTGTGGCTGGGAGTAGGTAGGAAATGCTTCCAGCATGTGTGACTGAGAATGATTTTGGTTTTGGCCTTGGCAGGGGCCACACTCGCAGGCCCTGGATTGTCCAAAACAGCAGATTAAATGTGGATTACAGCCGTGCTCCCATCCCCATCTCTGACTGCTGCTCTCTTCCCAGCTCACAGCTCATGACCTTCCCAAACCCAACGCTCTACTCTGATGGCTGTGTTGCCATGACGATACTGGCCTTTTAGCCCACCTATACTGTTATCAGTTGATTACTGTGGAGTGGAAGGCTCTGTGGCACTGTACAGGACTGCTGTGAGACAGTGAGTGTACTTGGAGCTACTCAAGTGGTAAATAGGGATTAATCACTGCTGTGCTGTGTGTAATTAAATCACCAGTACAAAATGCAGCTTAAGTCACTCTAGTGTGTCCATCGAGAGAAGACACCAGTGTGCCCTGACCCCAGTCTGTCTCTCAGTACTGATCAGCTGCGCTGGGATATTGAGGAGGAGATTGTGGATATTGTGTGTGGGGGGAGGATGCATGTGTGTGTTTTCAGGCCAGTGGTAGGACTTGATGAGAAGTGGATGAGGATGAGTGGGTAATGTCTCACCTCAGAGGTTACGAATGAGACCGACATCCCTACGGTTTAGACGTTAGACCTATAGAGGGGCCATGCTCCCCTGACAGACAGAGTGCCATCCACACACACACACACACACACACACACACACACACACACACACACACACACACACACACACACACACACACACACACACACACACACACACACACACACACACACGTCCACACACACACACACAAACGTCCACAAACACACACACACAAACGTCCACAAACACACACACACACACACACACACACACACACACACACACGTCCACACACACACACACACACACACACACACACACACACACACACACACACACACACACACACACACACACACACACACACACACACACACACACACACACACACACACACACACACTGGTTGTGCGTCAGGACAACAGCTTGTGTGTGTGAGCAGCAGAGGAAATAGGCTACATTCTCTGGGGAGAGTTGATACAGTACTGGCTAAACGGGGAGAGTTGATACAGTACTGGCTAAACGGGGAGAGTTGATACAGTACTGGCTAAACGGGGAGAGTTGATACAGTACTGGCTAAACGGGGAGAGTTGATACAGTACTGGCTAAACGGGGAGAGTTGATACAGTACTGGCTAAACGGGGAGAGTTGATACAGTACTGGCTAAACGGCCAAGATTCTGACCTTACCTGAAGCAAGATGTAGCCGTGGGCTATGTGCCAAATGGCCTGCTGTCAAGTCAACCAGGTCCTATTGATGATAAACCTTGGCAGCCAGACACCAGATAGGCGCGAGGAAGCCAGGGAGATGCTTTATAGAGAGCGGTAAAGGGATGAGGCCAGGTAAAGCCGCAGCAGAAGCCAGATGACAGGGAAAGAGGGATCCCTTTAAGAGGATTACACGGCACTTATCACATGGGGAACGTTTAAATCATGAGGCAAACAAGCCAGCTTTGACTTTTCACAGCTTCTTTTGTATGGGTCGCTTTTTCAGCCATCACCTAATGAAAAGGACTTGAATACTTTCTAAAACATGACCTAGCCTATGCATTGAATAAGACAAATTGATATTGCTGGCGTTTCAACCTCAGCTTTTAAATGTTTTTATTTATTTAATTTAACCAGGCAAGTCAGTTAAGAACAAATTTTTATTTACAATGACGGCCTACACCGGCCGAACTCGGACAACGCTGGGCCAATTGTGCGCCTCCCGATGGGACTCCCAATCACGGCCGGTTGTGATACAGTCTGGATTCAAACCAGGTTGTCTGTAGTGATGCCTCTTGCACTGAGTGTCTTAGACCACTGCGCCACTTGGGAGCTTGCCGGGTAGTCAAGCTGCTTTTCTTTACTACAGCTGGTCCTCAGATCGAATCAGAGCTCATGAGCACACCTCTCCTTTTTTCTTCCCATCTGTTGTTGCCATGGTAACTGGCGGAGGAAGTTGGGTGCGAGGGGAGAGGAGGGGAGGGGAGGGGAGGGGAGGGGAGGGGAGGGGAGAGGAGGGGAGAGGAGGGGAGAGGAGAGGAGGGGAGAGGAGGGGAGTGGGGATGTAGGGGAGTGGGGATGTAGGGGGTTTGAGGGTTTGTGGGTAAAGGCACCAGGAAGCCCCCCTCCTTCCTCTCTTATCCTGTTTCCTCCAACAACATATTATCTCCAGGGGTTACAGAAAGAAATACTGTAGAATCGGTAAGTCACACTTAAGGAAGAGCGACATTCATGAATGTACAGTATAAAAGGGGCTGTTCTTCCTCCATAACAACAACGGTACAGCAGCATCACTTCAAATGGCATCTCAGTGGGGTTTTTTAGCATGCAAACAATGCAAGCTGCTCAATGCTTCCCTCCGATAAATAACTTATTATTTCACATGTTGGTGCACACTGATCACTGTAGATAAAAATAGGACTTCAAACAAATAAACCTCCCCCTGGGTTTTGTCATCAACTGTTGAGAGAGAAACCATGATAAAATGAAAATAAGCAGTTTGGGTTCTGGGCATCATTTTGTAATCACTGGGCATTGTATGAAAACACAGACATGGTATTAATTTAACAAACAAATACAGGCTGTTGGGGGGAGGACAGGAGGACAGGAGGACAAGGTCAGCAGAACCACACACAGATTTTGGACATTTTCGTAAGATTCACAAAGAAGATTTCGTTTTGATGTTAAACAGGGTCTGCTGACAATGGTAGCAAAAAATAAATAAATGTTGAAATAGTCTCTATTTGTAGCTTCTTCAGATGCAATGCCTGGCAGAGATAGGAAGAGAGGGAGGGAGGGGGGGTTAGGGAGGGAGGGAGAGGGGGAGAGGGGGTTAGGGAGGGAGGGAGGGGGGGTAGGGAGGGAGGGAGGGAGGGAGGGAGAGGGGGGTTAGGGAGGGAGGGAGAAAAGACAGAAAGAGAGATAGTGAAAGGAGAAGAGTAGAGGGAGTAGGTGGGGCTTGTGGGTATAGATCATCTAAAGCTATTCGATGGCATTAAACAAACTACTAGGCCTAATGCAAGAATCCTCCATTGGCCCTGGGGCAGATTAAGGTTGTGGGTTAGCGTGTGGAAGACCTTATATAATTCATTCTCCCTGACTCTGTTCTCTCTCATCCTTTTTTTAAAACCACATTGGCAGTTTTTTTTATTCAAGGCAAATCTCTATCTACTGCATTTTTTGTGACTTTTTATCCCTGTCTGTAACTAAGTATCCCTGTCTGTAACTAAGTATCCCTGTCTGTAACTAATTATCCCTGTCTGTAACTAATTATCCCTGTCTGTAACTAAGTATCCCTGTCTGTAACTTAGTATCCCTGTCTGTAACTAAGTATCCCTGTCTGTAACTTAGTATCCCTGTCTGTAACTAAGTATCCCTGTCTGTAACTAAGTATCCCTGTCTGTAACTAAGTATCCCTGTCTGTAACTAAGTATCCCTGTCTGTAACTTAGTATCCCTGTCTGTAACTAAGTATCCCTGTCTGTAACTAAGTATCCCTGTCTGTAACTTAGTATCCCTGTCTGTAACTAATTGTCCCTGTCTGTAATAAGTATCCCTGTCTGTAATAAGTATCCCTGTCTGTAACTAAGTATCCCTGTCTGTAACTAAGTATCCCTGTCTGTAACTAATTCAACAGTAATTTGATGTTTTCCTTCGGTAGCTGTGCCTTTGACTGATACAGTGCGCTAGCTGGCACAATGCTCTACAACTGCTATAGTGAATACTGGGTCCTAAGCTCCTTAATGGAGTCACTACAAGGGAGAAAGCATTACATGTTACCCTCTCTAGTGCATTTCCATCCAGCACACCAGATTGCAGCTGGGCAGTTTGGGAGTATGGATTTCAGTTGTTTCTCTTTTTCCAAGCATATTTTTTTTTACCTCTGCAGTCTCTGTCTATAATTAGAGGTAGGCCTACATGTGAATAGCGGCTGACTTTGGGTCAGATTAAATATGTCCCCTGAAACCACAGCTGTGGCATGTGCAGGCCAGTAAAGCCACTACGATTGGTAGATTACCAATTCACCCACAGCAGCCAAACCGCATCCAACTATTTGGCAACTAAGGTGATAATCCCACGTTCTTCACTTCATAAAAGTTCTCACAATACTGTTAATGAGTTTCAGGACGAATGGACTGGTATTGTCAGACGCAGGTGGGTAAATCTATGACCTTAATACAAGTATCATTTGAAGTGTGAATCGCTCTGAAATCTTCGAGAGCTGCAGGTGACTACACACAAAAGGCTCGCCATCCTCTAGTGTTAAAATGCCTGCTGTGTTTGTCTGTAAAATGAATGAGACGAATGCTTTGAGTGAGAGTGTGTGAGTTGAACTGACAGTGAGAGAGGAGGGTGCCTCTGAAGCCCACTCACAGAATGAAATCGCAGCGCTACAGTATACAAAAGCAGCGCATACACTTGTATACATATGCATGCCCTCTCAAAGGCTACAATAGTTATTTTCAGAATGAACATTCTCAACATGTCACATTAAGCACACCACTGAAAAAACACAGTGAATTGCTTCACACTACCACAGTAATTTCTCTCTCTCTCTCTATTTCCCCTCTCTCTCTGTCACACGCACAGAAATAGCACGTAAGCCGCAAACAAGGTGCACAGTGTCATCGGTTGCTAAGGGGAGAGAGTTAAAATGGGAAGACAGAGATTGTGTGTTACAAAATTAATTACAGCAAGATCCACCTAAGCAGGGCCTGAGATGAAGGTGACCATGTTAAATGAGCCTGACGCTGAAATTAGACCAGGAAGCAGAGAGATGTGTCATGACGCTGTTTTAAATACCTTTTGCAATGGAGATAAAATGACTGGAAGTAGCATGGGAAAGAATATTCCTGTAATAATTGTTCTTTGTCCAATATAGATATTGTTCTTTGTCCAATATAGATATTGTTCTTTGTCCAAGATCTCTCTCTCTTGATTCTGCTGCGCCCGAATCTTCTTCAATCTCTTTAATCCAAAATGTTTTATTGGTATTCTACTATGCTTTCTCTCTTCACCACTCCCTCCAGTTGTTAATAGTATCTAATATTTATATTCTCTCTCTGACAGGATTCTTCTGACCGTGGTGGTGATCTTTCGGATCCTGATCGTGGCCATCGTTGGCGAGACGGTGTACGAGGACGAGCAAACCATGTTCATCTGCAACACCCTGCAGCCGGGCTGCAACCAGGCCTGCTACGACAAGGCCTTCCCCATCTCCCATATCCGCTACTGGGTCTTCCAGATCATTCTGGTGTGCACACCCAGCCTGTGCTTTATCACCTACTCCGTGCACCAGTCGGCCAAGCAGCGTGACAGACGCTACTCCTTCCTCTACCCACTGCTGGAGCGTTCGGATTATGGGCAAAGCGGCGGCAGGAAGCTTCGTAACATCAACGGCATCCTGGTGCACCACGGCGACGGTGGCGGTAAGGATGAGCATGACTGTATGGAGGTCAAGGAGATCCCCAACATGCAGCATGGCAAGAAGTCCAAGCAGCGCCAGCAGGAGGGCATCTCACGCTTCTACATCATCCAGGTGGTGTTCCGTAATGCGCTGGAGATCGGCTTCCTGGTGGGACAGTACTTCCTATACGGCTTCAGTGTGCCGGGCATATTCGAGTGCGACCGCTACCCCTGCGTGAAGGAGGTGGAGTGCTACGTGTCGCGGCCCACTGAGAAGACGGTCTTCCTGGTCTTCATGTTCGCTGTGAGCGGCATCTGTGTACTGCTCAACCTGGCAGAGCTCAACCACCTGGGCTGGAAGAAGATCAAGGCAGCAATCCGGGGTGTGCAGGCCCGCCGGAAGTCCATCTGCGAGATCCGCAAGAAGGACATGTCCCACCTGTCGCAGCCCCCCAATATGGGCAGGACCCAGTCCAGCGAGTCCGCCTACGTTTGAGGGAGACAGGACTATACACTGGGTAAGTGAGGAAGCAGGGTAGGGAACGAGGCGGACGACCACTCCATTCCACTCTCTGTTTTTAGAGTTTTAATGGAAAGAGAAGGAGGAGGAGGAGGAGGAGGAGGAGGAGGAGGAGGAGGAGGAGGAGGAGGATGAGGAGGAGGAGGAGGAGGAAGGTGAAAAAGCTGCCACGGAATATTTGTTGCATTTTTTTTTACTTTGAGACCAGCTGCACCTGTTCTTGTCATACCTTGTCATGGGAATGATTTTTTGATTGGGACGTTCCCAACGGGCTGCGTGGAAGCCTTTGAGGAGAGGCTTCTGGCTGTTGTAGGGTTTCAGGGCCAGGGGCGGTGGGGTGGAGAAGGGGACCGAGGGGTAGGCTATGTCATGGTGCTGTTCTGGCTTATTTCATCCATGATGAAGAGAGCAGGAGGGGTTGTTAACAGAGAAGGAGCGGAAGAGCTGTCACAACGATGATCGACTCTGCACAAGCAGCGTACAGGGAGTCGACTTTCTAGCCCCTCTTTCCTGGTGTGGAGAGAGAATGATGCTCCTCTCAAACTGCTCTCCAGAGAATACCATGACAGAGAGAGCTAGTGTTCGGGAGTCCTGGAGCTGGTGCCAGGAGAAACAGGTGTTTACGTTTTGTCTCCTGGCAGACAATTATTAACACAAACACCATGAAGGAATACTGAAAACATTTTTTCTGTACTTCTCCACTGCTGGCACCTGCACCGTTGAGACTGGGGGGTGGATGACAGTAATGTATTCTTCTCCTCTTCTCCTCCGTGTAAACTTTAGAGAGGAACCCAAGGAGGCCACGCATAAACGATACCTCCACAGTCACAAACCGTTCCCCTCCACACCAACACCCACCCCCACGCCGAGCTTCTCGATAACAGCATTCCAATGTGTTGCGTGTGTTTGTGATTGAATGAAAGAAAGAAAGAAAGAAAGAAAGAAAGAAAGAAAGAAAGAAAGAAAGAAAGAAAGAAAGAAAGAAAGAAAGAAAGAAAGAAAGAAAGAAAGAAAGAAAGAAAGAAAGAGAAAAATAAAATGGGTGAGAGAAATATGGAATGACAGAGTAGAAGAGAAACCTTGCAATCTCGATGGAGAGGAACCAGATAATTACTAGTACTAATTTAAACATTTGCGATATCATTATTATGAGTTGATTTATTGTTTTTCGTGACAAAGTTGGTACCATCCTTTGGATTTATTTCTTGTTTGAAAGTTCCTGCATATTTTTACATCTTTTAGTTGAGAGAGTATATCAAAGTAGATGTATTTGTCTTATAGAGAGGGAGGGGAGGTTGGGATCATGGGGGGACTTCAAATGTATACAGTTGTATTTTTTTTGTTCATTTCATTTTGTTTCCGATCAATGGAACTGAATTTGTGTCTGAGAGGAGGATCGCATGAGGTATTTGAAAAAGGCATGTTTACAAAACAGTGTTTCTAGAATGAACAAAGTGTTATCATGAATTGTACTCTTCACAGAGAACGTTAATCTACTGGTTTGTGCTGCACCTCTCTCATATGTGGTGATCAGCAGGCATGCCTTTAAGACAAAATAAAAGATTGAGAAAAATACGAAGGAAAGTAAGTGTTGCACCATGATCCCTGAAGACAGGCGGGAGAGCAGCAAACAGAAAGGAACTCTCGTTGGGAAAAGCTCTGTAGCACCAGCAATAAAAACCCAACACACTCACTCAACACCACTGAAGACAGCGTTCTGCTTTTCTGCAATAGTGTTACTCTCTAAAAGGGATCCCACATTTACAGCACAATGCCCTTTGACCAAGCAGTGAGGCCAGACATGGGAGGAGGAAGGGGGGGTGTGCCCTTGTTGTGGATGTATTGAGGAAGGGGTAGACACACTGAGCAGTAGTAGTATCCATGACGATGGCATAATAAGAAGGCCAAACATGACCAGCGAGGTGCTGTGCATCACCATACTGTACACTGTGCCTCCTTGTGTGTGTGCGTGTGTGTGTGTCCTTGGTTTATGTCCCGTCCAGAGAGAATAACCATCAGCCTGGTTCTGCTTGAGTCGAAATGCTTGGGTCGGCACATTCTCCTGGTGATTTACCCCAGGATCATATGGTGTAACGGGGGTCACCCCAAGCACTACCCAGGGACACACCGCCTGGAGTGTGTAATGTACAGGCTCTATGAAACACTCTGTAGGGAGCAGGAGAGAAAAGGGGACGGAGTTACTGGTATACATTTACATCAACAGCATGTGTTCTTTTGGCACGTGCGTCTGGTACACTGTAAAACAAAGTAGACTGCTCAGGTTGGAGATGTTTGGGTTTACAGTGACACCGACTGGGCCCGGGCCAAACCAACTCCAGCCGAGACGGGAGGACAGGGAGGATCAGTCCCAGCATGCATTTCACACCACTCGATATTTAGATGACGCAAGACAAGCCGAGAAAACAGACATGGGAGAAGAAATATGTCTGCCAGTACCAGTGGAACCTGGAAAGACACAAAGCCTCTAGTTGCACATTTGTTTGAAAAGAACAGGAACAATGTCCTAAACAGAAGGACAGAAAGCCACGACATCACTCAGACAGAGCCTCTAAAAACAAAGCCCTCGCTAGTCATTCAATTACAGAGGATTTACAACCACCGAGGGACAAATTTATGGCTATAGAACCGTTCAGAACTGTCCTCATGTATGAATGGATGACACATTGTTCCATTCCAGAGCATTGGGGCTCTAAGAAATCAGCCTCTCTAAGTGTTGTATCTCTACGTATGAGTTCAGCTATCCAACGTCCTCCACTCTAGTAGTCTTACTGAGGTTTGACTGGTGAAGTGGCCAAAGAAGGCTCTTCATTCATTCAGTCTTGTCTGTGATTAACCCTGTGATACTAGTAGGTCATCTCAAGTATAGAATTAGTCTCCTTCAGAGCTAGTTGGTTGTAGAGGAGCATGGTTCTTAGAAGACTGCTGAGAGGGCGTACTAATAAAGGTTAATGCCGGACTTAATTTAAATTATCCTGGGCCCTTCTCTATAAGAAAATACTTGGGAAGGTTGGTCTGACGTGTAGTATAGTAGTGTGAATGTACAGGACTCTCCAGTCTCTCTCCTGCTCTCTGGCTGCTCACCACTGCTCTCCTGTCTGGTCTCATTGAGGGGTATTCTGTATAACAGGGTTGGGATGAGGACACTTCCCAAAGTGAACACTTCACAGGGTTCTAGTGGTCTAATGCTCTCTCCACTCTATATGTGAAAATTATGACTGATTTTATTTTCTTTCCTTTTTTTCTGGCTTGTGGAAGAATTTTTTTGTCTGTTGCTTTTTTTTTGTTCAGTGATGTAATTGAAAGACATCTCGAAAAAAGTAGTTTTTTTCCTATGTAAAGAACAAAATATTTTAAATGTGCAAACTGGGGGTGTGTGTTGAAATGTGATGCACATGTATTGTATTCCTTCCCTTGCCAAAGTGATATGCAAATTACATGGGGTTTCAAACGTATTCTTTTTTTTAAGGCATGTACATTGGCTAGAATAAGCATGTTTCTACCTGTTTTTAAAAACAATCTTGAAAAAAAATAAGACGTTTTTTATTCGTTGTCCAAGGCTTTGGCGATAAAATGTGTAATTAAGTCATGATGTCAAGAATCTCTAATGTCCAACTCTTTTCAGTAGTCAGTACCAACCCAATAATTTCTAAATGGAATAGCATAGGATTCAACCTTGCTGTTTTTTTTTACCACCATTTTGAGGTACTTTGAATGACCTGCTATAAAAAGATACAGATTTATACTTTTGTTTACTGTAAGCCAAACATTTCAGGATAAATACAACCCCACATTGACAAAATAGAGGAAACAACATTCCAGGGTAATGTAAATTAATTATGATCTAATTAATTAACTCTGATGAAAGAACCAGTGAAGCCCTAAGACATAATAACATTATGGGGACTGTGTAGCCCTCTGCTTCAGGTCAACACATTGAGGGCTGCTGCACGTCATAGAAACAGTCTCAGGAATGAAGTACTTCTAAATGTCTAGCAATCTTTTAAAACTAGGTTTTTATTAATATTTCTACAATTAATACAACAACACTTTTCTAAACGCTATCAGACAACATCTGCATCCTTTCTAACACAGGAAGCCTATCAGGAAACACTATTTAGCTAAAAAGGGCACATAAAGTATTGTCAATCAGAACACACATGAGGAAGTTAACGTATTATTACATACACATTCTCAAGACTAGAATCCCTTTAATCTGCAGAGTTATGGCAAAACGGACCCGTAACCCTACTTCTGTGGCCACGTCTTGTATCCAAGCCTCAACCAGCCCTCTTGCCTGAAACGTTGGTGCTATCAACCCTCATCATGGGTTGCATTGAATCAGTGACAAGGAAGGTCATTTACAAGGCAAGTTCGGATAAATATTTCCGAGGAGATGGGAAGCAAGGACCTACAGACAGCTCACATGCTCTTCCAATTGGCAGGAATGGATACCATCTGTGGTGGCAGAGTGAAAACCATGGAGGATATGACACTTTTAAATGCCTGCTGTACTGTCACCCTAGCACACTACTACTACCAATACCACCTGTCCTAACCTCACATGTAGGGTTGCATCAAATCAGTGGCATGGGGGTGTTTGGATAGGTACCAGTCCCAAGTTTACGTCATCAGGTCTGGCACCGCTGAGACAAAGGGACCCGTCTAAACATTTTAACGAAACCGGCTGTGTTGAAAGTTTTATAAACAAAGGCTTTATAGTTTCAGTGTCTTGGTCTCCTTCATCTCCCGTCACCATAGAAACAAAAACATAACATACCGCTATAACAATATTTCTCTCCGTAAGAGGACATGGTGAGCATGTTTTGTTGCTCAAGGACCTAATCAAACCTTTATCCTTGGGTGATAAAGGTCCAAAAGGGTGATACGCAGTGCCGCCAACTTCACTAGCCTGAAATATGAGCACATCGGAACTCTTCCTCAGGACAATCAGAGCAAGGCAACAGTAAACATGTCGTCCCCCCACGAATGATGCAGCGTTTCGGGTCAATTAGTGACAACAATTCAAACTAGACTATACTGGTAGTAACAAAACGTGTGCCCGTTATAGCGCCACCTTGTGGTCGATATGAATGTTCTTGCATATGTTCAGTCTTGACAGTGTTTGCAACATGTTTACAAAATGTTGTTACAATGCGAATATCTGTGACTGATTCATTTATGTGCCAGACCATGCCCACGTGAATGTTTATTGGTCAGTAGCGGCCATGTTTTTATAGGTACTAGTCTGGAAAATATTGCGCTGAGAGATCTTTGTCCATAGATGCCACATATCAAGTTCCGTGCAGATCGGTGCCAGAGGAGTAGCATTTTAAATGTTTTTCACAAAAATCAAATTGGCGGAAAATCCATCATGGTGGACCTTATGGGTCCCTGAGGCAAATTTGTTTCTTGTGAGGAGAGGGACCTACTATAAGGACCTAATTTCATGACTTTAGGTCAAATAGGGTGACCTTTCAAATGTAGCATTTTCAATCACTTGTTATAGCGCCACCATCTGGCCAATCAGTGTAATTTTGTAAATGCTGCATCTCTATTGCAAGACGCATCATTCACCCAAGTTTCGTCAAAATCGGGCCAGTGCTGTCTGAGATATCCTATGTGACGTACAAATGTACTAACGGATGGAGACAGATCCACAGTCCCATCCCCGATTTCATTGTGGGGGACAATGATGGTCAACTACATTATCAGCAGAATGCTGGCAAAAATACTCAACATTGTCTATTGTGTCAAAACATGCTTTTAAAATGGACCCTAGCCTGCAAAATCTGTATTCTCATTGGCCACAATAAGTCAGGAAATCACTACTTCATTAAAGACAGACTTGCATCGTTTAAGGGCTTTAGTAGTTAAAAAAAAGAGCCATAAGAATTTGAACATAAGAATTTGTATTGATGAAACTTGTTACATTCCTTTAGTATCCCACTCTCCACTCTGAGAGTCTGAGCCATGATGAAGCCAGCTCTAACTGTCTTTACATGTGAATGACACGAAACACACTGCGTCTGAGGCTTTGGTGTGTTATGAGTGCACTCGATGTACAGTGTTAATGTAGTAGGACACAAACAGCCACACTGAGCTGGATTAGGAATATTTATCTAGTTTATGGGGGCAATTTTATTATTACACACTTTATTCTCATGATATCAATAGTGATAAGGAAATGTCGTTAAACTGAGTGTTACTAAATCTAGTGTGGGCGGGGCTAACGGTTGTGAGGTTTTTCAGAAGGGAAGCTTTAGTGTGGGGAAAACGCCTACCAGTTGCCATAGCCTACATGTACCTCAACAGTCCCCTCACCTGACACAGTGGCCCCTTTGTGTCATAAAGTAGCATACAAGTTAGAGTAAACAATTTAGAAAAAGCGTATGATTCTTGTTCAACACCACCGCTGCACTAAAATTAACTTAGGCTACCTTACAGGAGTGGTTGCTACGGTTATGTCATGATAAAATAATATCAAGAAAGTTTTAGGGTACGAGAGTGGCTTGAGGACGAGGTAATGTCTATATTTGGCTCGGTCGCAACGACAGGGTGCTAAAATGACGGAATGTCAGGTATATGTGCTCTTAAGGAGCAGAAAAGGAAATATATCAGCTGTAGAAGAACGTGTTATTGTTTCATCATAGCTCTGCATATCTCCAAAACGTACGCGGACGTAAAAATAATGCTAAGAAAGAAAAAAAAAAACACTTGTTTGTGATTTTTTAAAGGAAAATCTGTTGTTTTGACTGCAGATTGAATTTTATATCCAACTGACCTTATTTGAAGGTTTCTTGACCATTGTTTCTGACTTGTGTACTGTATGTAAAGACTGAATAAAACCTTGAATGTTACACATGCTGAGCTTGACCTTGTGGTGCTTGATAGTGTGCAGCCCTATCTGAAGGGATGTAGGTGTCAAAATGTCAAAACATTTTCAACATGTGTTGGTGTGCATGCGAGATAGAGACCGAGAGAGAGATGGCATACTGAAATGTCACATTGTCCACGTGAGTTTAATCGAAAAACAAAAGCATTATATTATAACACGACACATCAAAATGTGCTGCTGATGAAATGATAAAGCTGACCAAAAATAATAACAATTCCAAATCGTTGCTTGCACTAATGGCATCAGTGATAATTGCAAGGGAAGGGGAGGAGGGAATGCTGTGTGTGTGTGTGTGTGTGTGTGTGTGTGTGTGTGTGTGTGTGTGTGTGTGTGTGTGTGTGTGTGTGTGTGTGTGTGAAAAAACTATTTAGTATACTAAATGAATTGAAATAATTAATATACACGTTTGGAAAAACTGAAACTGAATCTTGTTTTTCCTAAACTTTCAATGGTGTTTTCAATGGTGTTTTCAATGGTGTTTTCAATGGTGTTTTCAATGGTGTTTTCAATGGTATTTTCAATGGTGTTTTCAAACTACTGAATCTGGTGGGTAAATGCTGCCAGGAGATGGCGATGTTTCAAATAGACCTAGTTTGTGCATCCCTATCACTAGCTATCACCAGAGATTATGGAGGAATTGAGATGAAACAAAAAGTCCAGTTTCCCATTGAAAAAAAGCTCACGGTTCGGGTCTGTGCATGTGGGCGCTACCCCTCTCCTGTGAGCATGCTTTCTCGGGTGGCCTGGCGACCAGCAGGCAGAGAAGACTGCTTCAGCCGCTTTGAGAACTAAAACAAAGTTATTTTTCTCCTAATCTACCTATTGGAAAGATGTCAGTTTGGGCTCAGAATGCTCAGAACACATTCAGCTTGTCATAAAATGTGCCCAAAATGTACTACAGTTACTGTGTGTGGGCAATCTGTAACATTCGGTAAAATCCTATGGCTCTCGCGTTGGCACCAGTGCGATAGCATCTGGCTCTGGACAACTTAAATGAAAAATACAAAACGAATAGAAAAACATCAATCTATAATAACCTTGGTGTGCGTGTGTGTGCGTGATTTCCTCTTAAATTGTTGTTCCACTGAAGCAACAGGGAAAGTGTGTGCAGTGTGTGTGTGTGTGTGTGTGTGTGTGTGTGTGTGTGTGTGTGTGTGTGTGTGTGTGTGTGTGTGTGTGTGTGTGTGTGTGTGTGTGTGTGTGTGTGTGTGTGTGTGTGTGTGTGTGTGTGTCTCTGATATCCCAATTCGCTGTGCTGAATTGGGATTGAGGGCTGGTTGCCACAGCAATAAGCCTGGCAGTAATATCTCTAAGCGCAGCAAGGATTAATTTGTAGACAGATGGCCGGGGGACAGCGTCTCTTCCTGACCACTGTGACAGCCAGCGTCATCACCGTCAGCAATATGGCCTTCGTCCTCATCATCATTACCACCAAGACTAGTATCATCAAAAACATCATCATCCGTCTTCATCATCCATCATTATCACCATCATCGTGGGCATGATCCAAACCATCTTCATAATAACAATCAATACATTCACCAACTGACAAATCATTACATCTCCCTCATTCTTATATACTGTATCCCAGGCCACATAGTAGTAGAGGGTGAGAGGAGAACAGGGAAGGAGGAGGAGGAGGAGGATAGGGGTCTAGGAAGAGGGTTAGAGGGCTGCAGAGCTGGGAACAGGCTGGATGTTCTGCCTGGGTGCTCCTGCCTTGTCTTCAGGGGGAGCAGCTGAGGAGCAGGTAGGGGTGGGCCACGAGACGGGGGAAGAGGAGGGAGGGGTGGGCCACGAGACGGGGGAGGAGCAGGGAGGACGGGGAGGGGACACTACAACAGGACCGAGGGCGTTCAGCAAGAGAGAGAGAGAGAGAGAGAGAGAGAGAGAGAGAGAGAGAGGTGGGGAGGATGAAGAGTGATAAGGGGAACTTCACTGAAGGTGATGAGCCAAGAAGAGTAGAAGCAGTGAGATGGTCATTAAGAGACCGTGGAGAGAGTAGTCAAATTGAGCAGGAGACAGAGAGAGAGAGAGAGAGAGAGAGAGAGAGAGAGAGAGAGAGAGAGAGAGAGAGAGAGAGAGAGAGAGAGAGAGAGAAGCAAGAGAAACAAAGAAAGTGCAAGCGAGAGGCTGAGACCGAGAGAAAGAGAAAGAGAGACAGAGGCAGTCGCTGTAGGGTGGCTGAGAGGAAGTGAAGCGTGCCTAATAGGAAGCAGCCAAGAAGAGAGAAAACTATCAAAGGTAGAAGCAGTGAGATGGTCATTAAGAGACCGTGGAGAGAGGAGTCAAATTGAGTGGGTGACATAGAGAGAGGGCGAGAGTGAGAGAGAGAGAGAGAGAGAGAGAGAGAGTGAAAGCAAGAGAGACAAAGGAAGTGCAAGCGAGAGGCTGAGACCGAGAGAAAGAGAAAGAGAGACAGAGGCAGTCGCTGTAGGGTGGCTGAGAGGAAGTGAAGCGTGTCCTAATAGGAAGCAGCGGATCTTAGCAGCACACACCAATCAAACACCAGCCTTCCTTGGCGCTCTCGCCCACTCTCACACACGCTGACGGGTTGGCAAGGCTGCCGTGGCACGACACGGCAATGTCTGGCCCTCTCCTCAGTGTCGCACGCCACCCTGCCTGTCGACATGGCAGAGATACGTCAGGCTGACCAGCAGTGAAGGCCGGGGACGGACCACTTAGAGCAGGGCTAGGACACTACATCTGGAAGTTAACACACAAGGATAGAAAAACACCTAAACACACAGCATCTTACAATTAGTCACATTACTTAAAAGATTGTCCATAATTAAACATGAAATTAAGATGACATATATTAGTTTCCATGTTGTCCTAATATCTTGTTTCCCTCTGAAGTGACCCTAAAATCAACCCTATTCTACAACTCTATCCCATTGTAAACAAGACAGTCCTTACATAACCAGAGGAACAAGGCGAGTTAATATAGGCCTAAAATATCTCCAAAAAGGATCCTGGACTCTCTCTGTCATAAGAACTCTGAGAGCTGTAACTGTCCTTATGTAATTCTCAGTCAGCTCAGATCCTCTGCTTTTAAGGCTGGCCCCTCAGTTAGGGAACCGCTTTTGCTAGCTTTCTAAGTCTTTAGGGCCATAGGGAATACTATGGAAGACAGTGGTGGTAGCAGGAGATCTGAGAGTGATTGATGAGTGATGTATTGTTGTGTGTAACACTGGGAGGTAGTAATACACATGGCAATTCTGATTTGACTTTGGTCTTGTTACTCTAAGTGACATTGACAATCCTTAGCCACTGGAGAGGTTCAATTGTCTTCCATAAAGTTTACGCAAGGAATTTAATATTGTGGATTTCCAAGTTTACATAACAACCCACAAGAGAGATACAATATTCACCAACATCATACATCATACAGAATACAGAATACATAAAACGCACTGCTCAAGCAGTCCTGATATTGTTGGCTTTAATTTGATGTATTACTCAACATACATCGTGTGTTAACGCGCTAGGACTAGTCATACGAAGCAAAACATCCTGCCATTTTCACCTTAAAATAGCTTTCTCCATTTTCAATTGCTGACTATGCAATTCTAGTATTCATTACCATAATATTTAATTAATATATTGTCTGTCTATTGGCTTTATTAGGTTATGGTAAAACTGTGATGATTTCATAAGAGTACTTTCATTTTTCAAGAGTGATAATAAATGGATTAAGCATATGCTCAGTTTCTACATTTTCCTTGATTGTGCAGTCAATTTCAATAACAGTATCTATCTGAGGCACGGAGGCACCGAGGCATGGAGGCAAGGAGGCACCGAGGCATGGAGGCACCGAGGCACCGAGGCACGGAGGCACCGGGGCACGGAGGCACGGAGGCACCGAGGCACGGAGGCACCGAGGCACCTAGGCACCGGGGCACGGAGGCACCGAGGCACCTAGGCACCGGGGCACGGAGGCACCGAGGCACCTAGGCACCGGGGCACGGAGGCACCGAGGCACCTAGGCACCGGGGCACGGAGGCACGGAGGCACGGAGGCACACACGCGCGCGCGCTCTCACCAAAACGCATAAGGATTGATATAGTGGGTATTTCTGAGGACATGAGAGAAATACTGAAAATGTAGCAAGGCAAGCTTAAAGTGGTTTTGGCAGAGAGCTGCTTCAGATAACATCGTTATAAAATCAATAGGAAGGTACGTAAGAAACAAAGCAATCATCGGAGGGCTTAAATAAAACACGGATGTGCTTCCTGATGTACTCGAAGACGGCCCTCTCATCCAATTGTTTTGTTTTATATGCTCTTATCTTTCCCGGTTCAATACTAGCCATTATGGAAAATCTAAATAGATAGTCTTTGTTTTCCTCTCTAATAGAAAGATAATGATCCAGTCTATTTCCTGTCTATTCAAGTCCTGCTCTGTGATAGGAGGACCCATATCTCACCGTGGAGGAGGAGGAGCTGGCTACTAGCCTACTCTCTAGTCCAGTCCCTGGTGTTTTAATGACATCAACCTACCACTCTCATTAGGAATTACTATGAAATATGTGTAAAGCTAATTACATTTCAACCAAGACCCTTCAGCATGACAGAGTACCACCCCCCCCCCCCCCCCGGCAGCAGACATGGAGGAAAGGATGACAGAGGGAGATGGGAGGACGGGGTGGTGGAGGGAAGGAGGGCGGGACATTATGGTTGTGTCAGAGTGAATTAATGAGTAGTCGTGGAGGGAGGGGAGACGATAAGATAAAATGAGAAGAGAGAGAGAGAGAGAGAGAGAGAGAGGAGAAAGGCAGTGAGCGCCGGAGGTCTGGGTTGACAACTATGGATAAGAGAGTGAGTGAAGGGTAATCTGTGTCTGTCAATCTGTCCCCTCACCACCATGTCCCTTCAGAAAGGCCAGCCAGTCTGCAGCCAGTGCACTGACTATCTTCCTGTCTTCCTGTTAGTGTGTGTCTGCGTCCCAAATGGTACCTTATTGCCTTTAAAGTGCACTGCGCTACAGAGGAACAGGGTGCCATTTGGGACGCACCCTGTGACTGCACTGACAGTAATATCTGGGTGGATGACAGTAGCAGGATATCAAGATGGCCTAACGAGGTTGTGGCTAATCGCCTGGCCTTTCCGCTACCTTACTGTAATTAGACGGTCATTAATCATCTTATCACCTGAGAGAGCAGAGGGACACCCAATAACAAGGGACGGGTGAATGAGAGTTCAGACTGGAGGCTTATACAACATATCTATGTGTGACACTTTCTCTCACACAACAGGTCAATGCCATATTGTGATATATAGGCCTAGTAGAGATGCTGATATTGGAAATGGCATGATGGATGGTACTGTATGTACAATTAGGAATATTTCTAAATAAGTATAGCTAACAGACTTTGAATCTGTGATTTGACTCTATAAAACAAAGCATGCACTTTAACCATTGGGTTTTAGCTAAGAAGCTTTAAAAAGATTGGTGAAATTGCTCACTGAGCATAGGAGGAGCCAGTCCTCTCTTGGCAGTACAAAAACCATTATCGGCTAGGAGAAGACAGCATATGTGATTGATGATGACTCCTTGCATACCCTGATAGAATATGAATGTCATAAAGTATTTATTAGCCAATGTAATTTGTAATGCTTCCTAAATACACCACTGTTCAAACGTTTGGGGTCACTTAGAAATGTCCATGTTTTCATAAAAACATACATGAAATGAGTTGCAAAATGAATAGGAAATATTGTCAAAACGTTGACAAGGTTATAAATAATGATTTTTAATAATAATAATAATAATCTCCTTCAAACTTTGCTTTTGTCAAAGAATCTTCCATTTGCAGCAATTACAGCCTTGCAGACCTTTGGCGTTCTAGTTGTCAGTTTGTTGAGGTAATCTGAAGAGATTTCACCCCTTGCTTCCTGAAGCACCTCCCACAAGTTGGATTGGCTTCATGGGCACTTCTTACGTACCATACGGTCAAGCTGCTCCCACAACAGCTCAATAGGGTTGAGATCCGGTGACTGTGCTGGACACTCCATTATAGACAGAATACCAGCTGACTGCTTCTTCCCTAAATAGTTCTTGCATAGTTTGGAGCTGTGCTTTGGGTCATTGTCCTGTTGTAGGAGGAAATTGGCTCCAATTAAGCGCCGTCCACAGGGTATGGCATGGCGTTGCAAAATGGAGTGATAGCCTTCCATCTTCAAGATCCCTTTTACCCTGTACAAATCTCCCACTTTACCACCACCAAAGCACCCCCAGACCATCACATTACCTCCACCATGCTTGACAGATGGCGTCAAGCACTCCTCCCAACATCTTTTCATTTGGTCTGCGTCTCACGAATGTTCTTCTTTGTGATCCGAACACCTCAAACTTAGATTTGTCTGTCCATAACACTTTTTTCCAATCTTCCTCTGTCCTGTGTCTGTGTTCTTTTGACCATCTAAATCTTCTCTTTTATTGGCCAGTCTGAGATATGGCTTTTTCTTTGCAACTCTGCCTAGAAGGCCAGCATCCCGGAGTCGCCTCTTCACTGTTGACGTAGAGACTGGTGTTTTGCGGGTATTATTTAATGAAGCTGCCAGTTGTGGACTTGTGAGGCGTCTGTTTCTCAAACTAGACACTCTAATGTACTTGTCCTCTTGCTCAGTTGTGCACCGGGGCCTCCCACTCCTCTTTCTAATCTGGTTAGAGCCAGTTTGCACTGTTCTGTGAAGGGATCTTCCGTTTCTTGGCAATTTCTCGCATGAAATAGCCTTCATTTCTCAGAACAAGAATAGAATGACGAGTTTCAGAAGAAAGTTCTTTGTTTCTGGCCATTTTGAGGCTGTAATCGAACCCACAAATGCTGATGCTCCAGATACTCAACTAGTCTAAAGAAGGCCAGTTTTATTGCTTCTTTAAATCAGCACAACAGTTTTCAGCTGTGCTAACATAATTGCAAAAGGGTTTTCTAATGATCAATTAGCCTTTTAAAATGATAGTCTTGGATTAGCTAACACAACGTGCCATTGGAACACAGGAGTGATGGTTGCTGATAATGGGCCTCTGTACGACTATGTAGATATTCCATTACAACATTAACAATGTCTACACTGTATTTCTGATCAATTTGATGTTATTTTAATGGACAAAAAAATGAGCTTTTCTTTAAAATCAAGGACATTTCTAAGTGACCCCAAACTTTTGAACGGTAGTGTATGTGTGTCAAATCAAATCACATTTTATTTGTCACATGCTTGGTAAACAACAGGTGTAGACTAACAGTGAAACGCTTACTTACAGGCCCTTACCCACAATGCAGAGAGAAAGACAATAGAGCAATAACAGAAAAGTAATAACACAAGTAATAATAAATACACAGAGAGTAACGATAACTTGACTATACACATGTTGGGCGTGTGCCTGTACGAGAGAGAGATAAAGAGTGTGTGTGTGTGTGTGTGTGTGTGTGTGTGTGTGTGTGTGTGTGTGTGTGTGTGTGTGTGTGTGTGTGTGTGTGTGTGTGTGTGTGTGTGTGTGTGTGTAGAAGCAGCATTATAGATCCTGCTGACTAGCAGAACACTGAGATAGAGGAGGATTGAGGAGAACAGGAAAATAGAAAGATATCCTATTGATGCTGAATATATACATTAAAGCCAAAGGCTTTCTGGGAGAAAAAGGAGGGAAAGTGGGGATTGAAAGATGAAAAAGAAAGAGGAATGTGACTTAGTGCTTGTTGTGAGAAAAGTAGAGATACTTAGGTTAGAAAAACTACAAAAATAAAATATATAAATAAAATAACATCATATTTCAAAAGATAATAAAAAAAATAAAAAAGTTTACAGGGAGAGAGAAAGAAAAGGTATCTGGGAAATGCGGGAAATGTGGGAAATGTGGGAAATGTGGGAAATGCGGGGAATGTGGGAAATGTGGGAAATGTGGGAAATGTGGGAAATGTGGGAAATGCGGGAAATGTGGGAAATGTGGGAAATGTGGGAAATGGTGGAAATGTGGGAAATGCGGGAAATGTGGGAAATGGTGGAAATGTGGGAACGAAAGACGGCGGAATGGATTGAGAGATATTTGGAATGAGATAAAATAAGTGAATAGCAGTAATGTAAAGAATACCTTTGTGTAAATTAAGCAATTAAAAACTCTGTTTCTTTGTTTTAGCAAAGTAAACTAAACTGAACTTACATGAAACCACACCAACGAAACCACCTCAAACCACTTAGTATGAACTGGAACAACGCTTTATCAGCGCCAGAAGTCATTGAACATTTTACACACACAATGGGCATGACGGAGGCTTAGATGTGCAGACACATGTAAACTGTAGGATCACACAATAACCTATATCCATATGATAGCACCAAGTAGCCTTTAATCTCCAATGCATTATTCACCCAGCCCTATGCTATGTAACGCTACTTTCAAATAAGAGTTCCCTACGGGAATCCCTGACATCTCGTCTCTCACAGAGACGGCTTGGATGATCAGAGAGGAGTTATGGGCTTGAGGAACTTTTATCTACAGAGTCAGTGTTGCTTCTGTGCTATTCCTGTGTAGTTGCAACTGTAAGTTACTCAGCCACACACACTCATTTCTCAGGGCCGCACATTAGAAGAATTCAGATGGTGGATTTTTAAGTGGTGTGTGTGAGTGTGGATCTGCAACGATGGATGGCGTTTCATTCCCTTTCACAAATTCAACCGTGACGTGTTCTTATGGAGACTATTCAATTATAGTGGATCGTACAGTATTTTGCTATTTTCGTCAACGCAGCTAGGCCATTTTGAGTGGCAGACAGCTGCGTAGATAATTAAGTAATTTAAGTGAGTTAAACGGTAGATTGGCTCAGCATCGTTCAGTCATTAGCAGACCTCACTGTGGTAATTAGAGCTGTGTGTGTGTGTGTGTGTGTGTGTGTGTGTGTGTGTGTGTGTGTGTGTGTGTGTGTGTGTGTGTGTGTGTGTGTGTGTGTGTGTGTGTGTGTGTGTGTGTGTGTGTGTGTGTGTGTGTGAGTGAGTGAGTGAGTGAGTGAGTGAGTGAGTGAGTGAGTGAGTGAGTGAGTGAGTGAGTGAGTGAGTGAGTGAGTGAGTGAGTGAGTGAGTGAGTGAGTGAGTGAGTGAGTGAGTGAGTGAGTGAGTGAGTGAGTGAGTGAGTGAGTGAGAGTGAGTGAAAACTATGGCCAATTTCCATGTCATTAATTGAATTTCAATTCACTCTGAATTGACTGAATTCAAAACGAAATAAACCCCAACTCTGCTATGGACAACAAAACCAATTGGATAAGAGGAGGCTCTATTCGATCAACTGTTAGAGCAACAGCAGACATTCTGGGAGGGACTTTGGAGACACAGCCAACCAGATTATTGACAAATAGTTTGGGTAGTGAAGCTAACCTGCAGGACGATTATTTAACCAAAATGGGCTAAAATTAGCAGCAAAAGTGGCGATAGACGTTGAAAAACAGTCCAAACCAATTAAAGAAAAAAAACATTTGGCACAGGATCAAAATCTGAAGAGCTTCTCCTGGTATCCTTGGCAACACACTTTGCAGTGACTGTCCCCACGCGTCAACAGCATAGATACTATCTAACACACTGAGAAACAACCAGACGTGTTGTGTGTGTGTGTGTGTGTGTGTGTGTGTGTGTGTGTGTGTGTGTGTGTAATGTACCATGTACGTGGCCAGTCAGTACTCTATGTCCTCCAATGAAAGGAGGTAACTGGATCCACATGACTTAACTACTATTGTGGCGTGCATGCTATTAATCATTCAAGCAGTGATTTAGATTTACAGCCTCCCTGTGACCTTGTGGGAGGTTTAAAACAACACACCTGACGAGCAGATATTTAGAAGCCGTAGACTTCCTTCTCAGGCAGGCAGGGGCACAATCCACCACTCTGGGGCTGGAGAGAGAGCATAACGGGCCAGAGCCTTTTCCAGCCCACTTTAGAAAATTGGATCAGTGCATCCTTTTGAGACCTTTGAGTAGACATTCACAGAATGGGACTCTCATGTTTCCAATAATGATTTCTGTGACATGTGTGCTACAAACGGTTACATAAAACATTGAACAAGTAACAACATCTATGCACTTGAGTAGGTGTGAGTAAATAACACATTAACTACGGTCATGTTTGCAATCCCACGGTACAAAATGTAAAAAAGGTAAGTATAGAAAACATACAAATGCATACATAAACAAAAACACAGAATAAACACTAAATAAAATATATTAAAGACATGCTCTGGTACTTTGGAGACTAGTAAGTAACTTTGGGCAGGATGTGTCAGTGTGTAACTCATGCATAATCTATGAGCAGAATTGCTGTTTAACCTTAATTAACCATCTAGCAATTTGAGTTCTAGCCAATGAGCTTCAGCCCCTCACATTTGAGTGACAGCTAGCAAGAAGCCTGCCCAGCATTATCCAATGAGGTTGCAGGGCGGGTCCAACAGCTCAGATGACGCAGCAGAGAGAGACAGAGAGAGAGAGAGAGTGACAGCAATGACGTGGTGCACATATCTGCACTAATGTGACATTTTCGGGGACCACTTTTGGCTTGTGACCGCTACTTTCAGCACTATTGGCTGAAAAGTATAGAATGTCTTTAACAATAGAGCTGGCTGAATTTCATATAGACCTTACAACATAGAGTTTGTTATGTACTACAGGTGTAGGATATTAACTTGACCAGTTTTTCACAGCAGGAATATAATCCTGCAGCAAGAATGAATGTGAATTATTGTGTGTATTGTAAATAATGGAATTGTTCTTGTTAGGTCAAATCAAGTCTGACATTTGTAAGTGGAAATTACAAACTTTAGAAGATTTTTTACATTTTGAATACACTACAAGGTTTGCATTTCCTGCTGTGCAGCAAATTTCCTGCAACAACAGGGCGTTCAAATTAAGAGCCTAGACCTGTATATAGCTACAATAAAGATGAAAGTACTTACCTTATGAGGTCAGGGCTACTGCTGGTTTTCTGTTCTACCTGATAATTAATTGCACACACCTGGTGTCCCAGCTCTAAATCAATCCCGTACATTCACAGAGACTAGGCTACTCCCCGAAGTCTATACTCTCGATAACACCTTCTCCTGGGCCATCTGCTACAGTAGTTCCATTCCAACAACCCACCTATCTATTTATCAATTCACTTATTAGAAATCCATTCACACATTATCCTCCATGATGGGCTTTGGATCACATGCAACTAGGGTTGCACATTTTGGGGAATATTCAGAGGTGGAAACTTTCCGTGGGAATTAACGGGAATATATGGGAATTAAAGGAAATATATGCAAAATAATATTAGTACCATTTAAATGTAGATGTGTTTTGCATTGGATATATTTACCATATAATATGGAGACAGAAACATAAATTGCAAATTATGAAATCCTTCCAATACAAATTTTAAAAAACAATTTAGTTACGAATTGAACTTTAATTAACACTCTTCACATGGGATGATTTCACTGAACAACAACAGAAAGTCAATATTAAATGATCCATTGCATCTCACAAAAACATTTTCAACATACATCTGTAAAATTATAGTCTATAAACTAAAGCTTTGGTTGTCTTCCTCTCAGGCTTCCATGTCTTCTCCCTGGACCTCCTCAATGTCCACCTCTTGAACATCAGACTCTGAGGCCTCATCTTCACTGTCACTTTCCAACCTTGCGGAGGATCCTCTTGATGGGGCTGTCCATATCGGCAGACTGTGATATGGCCATTTCTTGGAGAAACTTCTTCCCCTCCAGGAGACTGTCAAACATGATGACAACACCACCCCAATGGGTGTTGCTGGGCAGCTTCAATGTGTGGCTCTTATTCTTCTCACTTTGCTTGGTGAGGTAGTTTGCTGCTATAACTTGATGACCCGTCACATACCTAACCATTTCCTTGGCTCTCTTGTAGAGGTGTATCCATTGCTATCAGTGCCATGATGTCCTTGAGGAGCAGATTCAATGCATGAGCAGCACAGCCAATGGGTGTGATGTGAGGGTAGGACTCCTCCACTTTAGACCAAGCAGCCTTCATGTTCGCAGCATTGTCTGTCACCAGTGCAAATACCTTCTGTGGTCCAAGGTCATTGATGACTGCCTTCAGCTCATCTGCAATGTAGAGACCATGTACAGATAAATATTTAAGCAGTTATGTAACGAATGCCCCGCGTAGAGCAGCGGGGATCTCCTCCTCTCCGGCGCTCCTCCTTTCCTGTGTTCTAACCGGCGGCAGTGGGACGATGTCAGCAACAGCC
The DNA here is from genome assembly GCA_023634145.1 of Thymallus thymallus. Taxonomy (NCBI): domain Eukaryota; kingdom Metazoa; phylum Chordata; class Actinopteri; order Salmoniformes; family Salmonidae; genus Thymallus; species Thymallus thymallus. The sequence goes on along the minus strand of CM042378.1, from coordinate 3,060,042 downwards.
TTATCATCCACACCTGTTCTGCTCATTATGTTCTCCTTAAGTTCTGTGTGTTTGTGTTTCCCCTCACGGGTTATTGTTTTCTCTTGGTTTTGCTGTCAGTGTGTTGCTGTTCGTTTTCATTAAAGAGTCTTGTGTTTTTTATTGAGCTTTTTTTCGCCATCAACACTCGCAACATCACAGGTTAGATTAAACAACTCCTTTGTAAGATAAATGTTTTAAAATGAAACATGTATGGAAACAGGTGAATTAACACTCCTCAGTTAGCAGGCTCAAGCAAGCTAAAACCCACATATGGTAGCAAAAACTAACTAGCAGAAATTGTTAACAAGTTAGAAATTATTTAAACACAATTTGCTGTAGGCTACTATTTACTAGTAGCCTACAGCTGCCCCAGTGGACCCTGGGAGAAGAGAGGAGGAGAGCCGAAGGGGATGTTTGTTTTTCTTCCATGTATCGAGCCGTGCTGGAAACGGGGATGATGCGAGATAGGGAGAAGCCATTGGGAGAATGGGAATGTGGAATAAATGGATTGGAATGAGACAGGAGAGATGTTGCCTCACTTTTACATTCTTACTTAGGCTATTCTATCACTCTCTTTCAGTTACTATAACTCTCAACTCGTCATGTTGCCTGTATTCCCCAGTCATACTTTCTCAACTAATTCACTCAACAGTTCTGCACCACCAAATGATTAACCTATGCACCAATTTCCAGGTCTCAAAATGAATCTAGAGGGACTGCTCTCAGACTGTTAATAATAGTTTACCTTACTGTCATTCTCCAAGTTATTTTGGCTGTGGTCTAGGTAACCGACATTGACAGGAAAGGGGAGAGAAAAAACAGATTCACACAATGTCAAGTGCTATTGCCAAAGAGAATGATTAACCAGCAACATTAACTGTGATGATTGAGTATCAGGCCTAATTTATTTTGGAAAGACCTAAACAACGACATACCTTGGCGTCAAATTACAGTAGTTTCTTGAACGCAAAGGTTGTACACTTGATGATTTTTGTTTTATCGAGCGCCCCCCTGCGTTTTGAGAGAGATCTGCAAGTAAAATAGAACGCAAAAGCGCTAAGTTTGTCCCAAACCAGTTCTCGTAGTACGTTAACAACATGGCCGCTCCCTTGATGGTAAGTTTATCCTTCACTGACACTAATAAATACTAATTAAAACCAGTATTTAGCATTATTGTAGCCTATATTGTCAAGTTAAATGTAATCTCTGGGTTCAGTGTCAATAATATACACGCTATAGCAATAAATAAATCACGGTGAGTGTATCTCGATAGTGATGTCTCAGAGCAATGTTTTCTGGACTAATGTTTTTGTGACATGGATGATATTCTGCATCACCTACATGATTAAATAAATACATAATTGAAAGTACAATGAGCATACAGAATTACATATAGCAGGTTAAAGCAAAGCCTTGGACAAACATCATGCACACCACCGAACACTCAACACATGGCACATAGCAATGACCCCAGGTAAATTGTCTTGTCACAGCTGCCTGCTCAAATTTTGTTTTATAAGGTCACAGGCAAATTAGTGGGGGACCTCTAAAAAGGTCCTACTGTCACATTTGTCTAGATTATCAATAAAATAGATGTGATGTCTAATCATATACTTTTGGGGATCACCTACATGTGATATGTTTGGTCCTCCTGGCGGGGGCTAGAGCAGTGTGGGCCGTTGAGAGCTGACAAGTAACTAGCTAATCAAATCAACAATTATTTTTTGTGCAAAAGTCTACACATACATGGGGCCCTCCAGGAACTGGTCTATGAAGTCAATATCCACAGAATGGTGGTGCAAACTAAATGACTCATCTCACCATTCTTGGGTTTATAGCATATTAGCATGGCTAGTAGATTTCCTCTCCTTTCTCACTGTTCATGTTCTGTGTATCTGTCTGTGTCAGTTGATGCGGCGAAGCTGTAGGCAGGTGACCCTCTTGGTCGCCAAGTCGCGTTACGGGAGCTCTATCCCTGTGGCTCCGCCCTCACTACGAGCCAGGCTCCTCCTCTTCCTGAGCCAGCATTTCCATGACATTGAGACTCTCCTCAGCTGGAGCTCCTGGTTCAAAAACCGAGGTCTACGACAGAAGAATTTGTATGTGTAACAGTAAAAAACACAGATTATTCTAGCTACATGCATTTCTATCAGCACACCACGGTCTACGATTAATGTGTATGTTATCATCTGGTCCCAAATTGTTCCCTATCTATCCCCATCGGCCCTTACCCTTAAATGCACAATCTGTAAGGTGTTGGGAAGCAAAATGGTGGACGCTCCAACGCTGCTTATGCTATCCAGTCCCTTTAGATCTGGATGCAATGAAGGGTTATGGCTAAGGCGAATATGTAGGGAGCGAATTGGAACCACCAGCTGTCCCAACTCCATAAACATTGCTCTGAGCCCAACCCCTGTCTCTTTCCCCTCACAGTTTCTATGGTTACACCCAGCAGAACTACGGGGACAACGTTGCAGCTGCTTATTACATCCTTAGCCTGAAGGGAGGATTCAGGTAACTGTCATGCCATTTTGGGCTTCCCATAACTGACTGCCTATGCATGCCCCCTTTTTGACCTGTTGGTGAATATTGATGTGCTTTCAGTGTTTTTTTGTTGTATTTGCTGATCACAGTGTCATTCACTTGTTGTTAGTGATGACTAGACTGTTGACCCTCCAGGTTTGCAGGTCAGTCAGTGTGGTTCCGATCAGACCGAAGAGGAAAGTTCAACTGGGACTTCATGAACCACCGGGACACCTCCATAGAGGAAGTGGATGTCAGCAACACACTCATTAACTACACAGGCCTGGAAAACCTGGGTACAGTTGAAGTCGGCAGTTGACATACACCTTAGCCAAATACATTTAAACTCAGTTTTTCACAATTACAGACATTTAATCTTAGTTAAAAGGCCCTGTCTTAGGTCAGTTAGGATCACCACTTTATTTTAAGAATGTGAAATGTCAGAATAATAATAGAGAGAATTATTTTTTCCTGCTTTTATTTCTTTCATCACATTCCCAGTGGGTCAGAAGTTTACATACACTCAAATAGTATTTGGTATCATTGCCTTTAAATTGTTTAACTTGGGTCAAACGTTTCGGGTAGCCTTCCACAAGCTTCCCACAATAAGTTGGGTGAATTTTGGCCCATTCCTCCTGACAGAACTGGTGTAACTGAGTCAGGTTTGTAGGCCTCCTTGCTCACACACGCTTTTTCAGTTCTGCTTTGTGATGGCTACTCCAATACCTTGACTTTGTTGTCCTTAAGCCATTTTGCCACAACTTTGGAAGTATGTTTGGGGTCATTGTCCATTTGGAAGACCAATTTGCGACCAAGCTTTAACTTCCTGGCTGATGTCTTGAGATGTTGCTTCAATATATCCACATCATTTTCCTTCCTCATGATGCCATCTATTTTGTGAAGTGCACCAGTCCCTCCTGCAGCAAAGCACCCCCACAACATGATGCTGCCACCCCCGTGCTTCACGGTTGGGATGGTGTTCTTCGGCTTGCAAGCCTCCCCCTTTTTCCTCCAAACATAACAATGGTCATTATGGCCAAACAGTTATATTTTTGTTTCATCAGACCAGAGGACATTTCTCCAAAAAGTAAGATCTTTGTCCCCATGTGCAGTTGCAAACCATAGTCTGGCTTTTTTATGGCAGTTTTGGAGCAGTCGATATAGAACTCGTTTTACTGTGGATATGGATACTTTTGTACTTGTTTCCTCCAGTATCTTCACAAGGTCCTTTGCTGTTGTTCTGTGATTGATTTGCACTTTTCGCACCAAAGTATGTTCATCTCTAGGAGACAGAACGTGTCTCCTTCCTGAGAGGTATGACGGCTGGGTGGTCCCATGGTGTTTATACTTGCGTACTATTGTTTGTACAGATGAACGTGGTACCTTCAGGTGTTTGGAAATTCCCCCCCCCCCAAGGATGAACCAGACTTGTGGAGGTCTTGGCTGATTTCTTTAGATTTTCCCATGATGTTGAGCAAAGAGGCACTGAGTTTGGAGAAGCTTCTAAAGCCATGACATTTTCTGGAATTTTCCAAGCTGTTTAAAGGCACAGTCAACTTAGTGTATTTAAACTTCTGACCCACTGAAATTGTGATATAGTGAATTATAAGTGAAATAATCTGTCTGTTAACAATTGTTGGAAGAATTACTTGTCATGCACAAAGTAGATGTCCTAACCAACTAGTTTAAACTATAGCTGGTTAACATGAAATCTGTGGAGTGGTTGAAAAATGTGTTTTAATGACTTCAACCTAAGTGTATGTAAACTTCCGACTTCAAGTGTATATAACACTTTATTTATGTCCGGGGGGTGGGAATTTGTATTTATTTCACAATGCAGGATCAATAAGCAAGTTACCCTTCCTAAATATTCATGGGTAACTTTGCATTTTGGTTCATATGTATTTTGTATGTATGTATGTACTCTATGCTATGCTTTCAACCTGGTATCTTACAGGTTTTTTCTTTTCAACAATAACAGTTGGGAGTATTAATGGTATTATATGAAATTGTGCATTACTTCTCAAAATGCAAATTGTTTCTAAAAATAATAATAGGCCTTTAATCTTTTACATTCACTGATAAAATATACTCTAAATTTGACGTGCAGGATTTTATGTTAAGAAGTTCTGCGACCTGCGGATGGTGTGAACCACTTGCTCTATGTTGTAAAATGTAACTCCTTTCTTTCTCTCAGTGAAACAACGGGGGCTGCGTACTCTCTCTGTGAGTGGCTGCACTGAGGTGGATGACTGGTTCCTGTCCCGCCTCCATATCTTCCAGGACTCCCTGGAGGAGCTGGACATTTCCAACTGTCCCCGAATCTCTGTGGGGGGCCTGGCTGCACTGCAGAAGCTGAGGTACACTCACCCACACTGGTGGGAATGACAAAGACATAGGTTTTTCATCAGTTTGTCTTTTCTCGGTTCCTCATCTCCTATTGGACCTTCTCCCATGTGTTTTGAAAGAAGGTGAGGAGAGAGGACACAAGGAATCGAGGGAAGATTAATTGAGAAAGAGACAGAACCACTTAATTGTTCATGCATCTCCTCATGGCACTTGCCTTAGATATATTTGCATGTGTATATATACAAGGGTCAGTGGACTCCTTAACTTCCCTAATTGATACAAACATTCCTTCTCTTCCTCTTGTGTATCAGGGGTCTGCGACGGCTGGACGTTTCCTCCCTCCCCAGGCTCCAGAACCCTGGGCTGGTCACCATCCTGCTGGAGGAGATGCTTCCTCACTGCCATGTTACTGCTGTCGGGTACGACCACAGCCTGACCTACAGCCCCACACAGACAGACACGGATAGATGCCTAGACACAGATAAAGGCCCAGGCTGAGGCTGGACCTCAAAGATTGACTAGAGAAGTGGAGAGACAAATGCACATACAAGAAGTCTGCTTTTATTCACTCTCTTTCTGTCTCTTTAACTAACACTCACACAGATAAACAGGCTGGGAGGAATGAACAGACAGTAAATGAACAGACAAGTGTTTTACTTACTTGTAGAGCATCATTGTCCTCCTTAAACTATCAAAATGATCAGTCCAAAAATATTTAGAAATTGTATATATGATGATGGTACGGATTATTATTATTATTATGCATTGTATTGGTGATGCAATAAAATATGTATTGTAAAGTATGCCTTGTGTTGTACATCTGGATCAATGCAGACACAGAAGCCAAATGGACAGACAGTTTAAAACTGGTGTGAATCTTATTAACTGTAAGTGTGGGATGTAAATCCCATAATCCTTGGTGAGACCGAGGAGTGGAGAGGAGACTTTAAATGTGCGGTTGAATAGGAGGAATAACGATTCAAGAAGGAAACTGAGAGATTAACATATTTTGTAGATTGAGGTAATTGTGTATGTATTAACTACATTATATACTGTTGCAATCATACTGTCTAAAAACAATTGCTGTCGTGCTCATGCTTAAACTACTTCTGCAGGTACATAAAACCAGTCATGTCAGTGATATGATTCGCTTCTTTTTGTTAAATTATGACAATGTAACATATTTTGTTTTACTTGCACCGATACAAAACAACTCGGATAATTTATAAATGAAACTGCTATCTGCAAAAGTAGGTCAACGCGTGCGCATGTACTTGTTTCTAGACGGAATAGTTCTTATGCGGAAGTTAGCAACACGGACTTTGTTCGCGACGGACAACAACAACCGCAACATTACGAATCAACCTGCATATTTAGCAAGTTAAATTAAACACACGGGAGCAACACACACAATATCATACAACTCTGTGAAGGATTAGTCTAGAAGGATAAATGTCTGATGTACCAGGTATACATTTTTTCGTCTTGGCCTTTGCTTGAAAATGAAGTGCAGCCAGTTAGCTAGCTACATTGCTGGCTAGCTGGCTAGCTAACTAAAGCGTTCAGCATTGTGGTTAGCTACTTGTAAATAGTAACTTGACATGGATTTGTTTCGTATTTTCCAGAAGCTTCTAACATAGAAGAGGTCGAGGACAACGTCACTGCACCAGGGGTAAGAAATAATACAACTGTGGTTAGGAATTGTCAGTGTGTGTGCGTGCCTTACCCCGTGGATGGATTGATGGCTGGTTAACGTTAGCCAAGTAGTAGCTAGTTGTCACGACTAGTTTGTCAGTTACACGGTTAGTAGAGAACCTATCATGACTTGTCACCGATCATCCACTGTATATTCTGCATCCATTGACATGTTGACACACGGACACTGTGTTGGCATACAATACAATGTACAGCTTCTTATGATGTGCATAAAACCAAGCAAGTATTATATTGTAATGTTCTTGATCAAACTAATGTTTCCATTTTTACACTGAATTTCCTCTTGATTTCTGCTAGGAGCAGTCAGACGATAGCAGGGACGACGACGACGAAGCATCAGGGGACACAGAGAGTAGGTGTCAAAAACCTCAAGGTTTTGCTGTCAACACCAAAGTCTCATATTTTCACTGGAGTCATTTTTTGTTTTCTTTCGTACAGTGGATTTCCTGCGCAATCTCTTCTCTAAAACCTTGGGCATATCTGGAGAGAAGGTTTTGGATGAGCTGACTCTTGAGGGGGTGGCCAGTTACATACAGAGTGGCAAATGTGAGTCTTTTATTCATCTCAAGTAGGGGGTTGATGACTATGTAGCCCAGCAAACAGTGCATCTGTCAACATCTAGGCCTAGTATAAATTAGCCAACACAAGACAATAGACTGCATTATGAATATCATCTGTCTAGCCTGAGGCCATATAATTTGCTTGCTGAACAACATACCAAGATTTAGGTATGTTACTACAACCAACTGACTGTGATACTGCTTAATTGATTAACAAATGGTACAATCCAGGAAGTGAAAGGATTCTCTCTGCTCCTCTATCCACAGGCAAAAACATAATCTGTATGGTGGGGGCAGGGATCTCTACATGTGAGTAACTCCCCCTCTTGCATAACTGTGGGCTGAACATAACATAATTAGTCTAGACATGTTTTGATTTGTTGGACAAATAAGACACATACAATTTAGAGGGAAATCTATTTGTATTTACAATGTATCCACCACCTTTGTGACGATGACACTGTCCCTCTGTCCTTCTCAGCGGCTGGAATCCCTGACTTCCGCTCCCCAGACACGGGGCTCTATGCCAACCTGCAGAAGTACAACCTGCCCTACCCTGAGGCCATCTTCCAGATAGACTACTTTAAGGTCTGACCACTTTCTGTCGGATTCTTTTGGCTTAAGAAAGTCATTTCTACACAGATGATTTGGTTCTTTGCGGCTATCACCACTCACAATTTACCTCTCTCTTTCTACATCAGAAACACCCTGAGCCCTTCTTTGCCCTGGCCAGGGAGCTGTACCCAGGACAGTTTAAAGTAGGATCTAGCCTATTTTCTGGCCTTTAATTTTCTTAACTTAATTTCCTGAAATGTGCAATAGGTGCCTTTGTACTAACAGCAGTGTTGTTGTATGTTAAGCCCACAGTATGTCACTACTTCATCAAGTTGCTGAAGGACAAGGAACTACTCAAACGCTGCTACTCACAGGTTCGGTATTCTTTCATATACTTTGTACTGTGTCTGAGTTAGTCACCTACAGCCTGTATTGAATTGTTATTGGGGTCGTCCATTTCTGTCTGGGCAGAATATTGATACTCTGGAACGTGTAGCAGGACTGGAGGGAGAGGACCTGATTGAAGCCCACGGCACCTTCTACACCTCACACTGTGTCAGCTTTATGTGCCGCAAAGAGTACGACTTGGACTGGATGAAAGGTTAGTGTATGTGGTACGGTAATATCTAACTGGGATGGTTTAACAAAACACTGTTATACCACCTAGGCAGACACTCATTTACATGTACAGTGCCTTTGGAAAGTATTCAGACCCCTTGACCTTTTCCACATTATGTTACGTTAAGCCTTATTCTAAAATTGATTAAATAAAAACAATTCCTCATCAATGTTAACACAATAATCCACAATGACAAAGCAAAGCTGTTTTTCAACATTTTTACAAATGTATTAAAAATAAAAACCATTTACATAAGTATTCAGACCCTCTGCTATGAGACTCGAAATTGAGCTCAGGTGCATCCTGTTTCCATTGATCATCCTTGAGATGTTTCTACAACTTGATTGGATTCCACCTGTGGTAAATTAAATTGATTGGACATGATTTGGAAAGGCACACACCTGTCTATATAAGGTCCCACAGTTGACAGTGCACGTCAGAGCAAAAACCAAGCCATGAGGTCGAAGGAACAGGCATCATGCTGTGGGATGTTTTTCAGCGGCAGGGACTGGGAGTCTAGTTAGGCTCAGGATCGAGACAAAGATTAACAGAGCAAAGTACAGAGAGATCCTTGACGAAAACCTGCTCCAGAGCACTCAGGACCTCAGACTGGGGCGAAGGTTCACCTTCCAACAGGACAACGACCCTAAGCACATTGCCAAGGCAACGCAGGAGTGGCTTCGGGACAAGTCTCTGAATGTCCTTGAGTGGCCCAGCCAGAGCCCGGACTTGAACCCGATCAAACATCTCTGGAGAGATCTGAAAATAGCTGCGACACTCCCCATCCAACCTGACAGAGCTTGTGAGGATCTGCAGAGAAGAATGGGAGAAACTCCCCAAATACAGGTGTGCCAAGCTTGTAGCGTCATACCCAAGAAGACTGGAGGCTGTAATCACTGCCAAAGGTGCCCCAACAAAGTACTGAGTAAAGGGTCTGAATACTTATGTAAATGTGATATTTCAGTATATTTAGCAAAAATGTCTAACCTGTTTTTGCTTTTTCATTAAGGGGTGTTGTGTGTAGATTGATGAAGAAAAAAAACAATTTGATCCATTTTAGAATACGTCTTAACGTAACAAAATGTGGAAAAAGTCAAGGGGTCTGAATACTTTCTGAAGGCACTGTATATGCTAATTAAGTTGTAATTTAAAAGGATGTTGGTGCTGTTAAAATAATTGTTGAATTATGATCTCGTTGACCTCTGACCTGCAGAGAAAATCTTCTCGGATGACATCCCCAAATGTGACAAGTGTAGCAATCTGGTTAAACCAGGTGAGTGTCTGCCTTATTCTTTCCTTTCACTTCGTATCTATCATTACTTAAATACGCTCTCTCCCTTTTTCAGTTATTCATAGTTCAAAGTCATACTGACCTGTTTATTACACTTTTTCTGTAAAACAATTGATTTCTCCTTGTTCTCCATTTTCAGATATTGTTTTCTTTGGTGAGAATCTCCCGAAGAGGTTCTTCACCTCAATGGCCATGGTGAGTGTGGTTTGGGTGGTGACCTGATAGGCTACATTGAGTGTGGTTTGGGTGGTGACCTGATAGGCTACATTGAGTGTGGTTTGGGTGGTGACCTGATAGGCTACATTGAGTGTGGTTTGGGTGGTGACCTGATAGGCTACATTGAGTGTGGTTTGGGTGGTGACCTGATAGGCTACATTGAGTGTGGTTTGGGTGGTGACCTGGTAGGCTACATTGAGTGTGGTTTGGGTGGTGACCTGGTAGGCTACATTGAGTGTGGTTTGGGTGGTGACCTGATAGGCTACATTGAGTGTGGTTTGGGTGGTGACCTGGTAGGCTACATTGAGTGTGGTTTGGGTGGTGACCTGGTAGGCTACATTGAGTGTGGTTTGGGTGGTGACCTGATAGGCTACATTGAGTGTGGTTTGGGTGGTGACCTGATAGGCTACATTGAGTGTGGTTTGGGTGGTGACCTGGTAGGCTACATTGAGTGTGGTTTGGGTGGTGACCTGGTAGGCTACATTGAGTGTGGTTTGGGTGGTGACCTGGTAGGCTACATTGAGTGTGGTTTGGGTGGTGACCCGGTAGGCTACATTGAGTGTGGTTTGGGTGGTGACCCCGATAATGAGACTACATTGTATTTTCCATGTATGTGCCGATTTGTGTGTTAACACCGATAATGAAGTGATGAACCATAATGAAAGGCTCAGTACTGGTTCCTGTTACCATCTCTCTCCTCCAGGACTTTCCTCGCTGTGATCTGCTGATTATAATGGGGACCTCTCTGCAGGTTCAGCCCTTTGCTGCTCTGGTTGGCAGGTGAGTCTTTCTGTCTGACTCTCTCAGGATCATGATTATATGTTATCTGATAGATTACTATATTGGTATAGTATTGCGTTTCAACATGTCCTCTTTAACCATGTATTCAAGCGTCAACGAACTCATAAATGGTGTTTGATGGAATATACGTTTGTGTTTGCAGGGTTTCAAACAGCTGCCCCAGACTGCTCATTAACCTGGAGAAAGCAGGCAGTGTAAGTCCTCTGTTCTGACCCGTCTATCTAGATTTTCCTTCCTTCATCCACCTCTGTATTTTAACTTGTATATATTTCTGTCTGTATCTCCCTGTAGGCAGATCCTCTATTAGGGATGATAGGTGTTGGTGGAGGGATGGACTTTGACTCAGACAAAGCATACAGGTAAGAAGCTATCGCTTTCACTTGAACTACAATGATGATGATGATGATGGTGGTGAATATTCATTGATTTGTCTCTCAGGGACGTGGCTCATATTAGTACATGTGATGATGGATGCTTGGCACTTGCTGACCTACTGGGCTGGAAGGTAAATATACTGTACATGCTTAGTAAATACCCATATTATATGCACACAGTCATGATAAGAGTGAAACAGAGATTATTGAATTAGATGCAAGTTAGTTAAAAACTTAGTCTCTCACCACTCTCTCACTATCTCTCTTTCTCCAAGGCGGAGCTGGAAGAGATGGTGAAACGGGAGCATGAGAAGATTAACAGCAAAGCCAAGGAGGAACAGGCCAATCAGAGCTCTGGAGCTGCTGGGAAGGCGGAGTCAGGGAAGGCGGAGTCAGGGAAGGCGGAGTCAGGGAAGGCGGAGTCAGGGAAGGCGGAGTCAGGGAAGGCGGAGTCAGGGAAGACTACGGTAGAATAACCAATGAGAGACCGGCCGGCTCCAACCCATCACTAGACTTCAGTCTGGAAGCAGTGTTGCATACAGTAACCAGGACTGGGCTCTATTGTCTGTTTTGGCCTTTCTCCCTTCAGTTTGCACTTTACTAACTTCTCTCTCCTCTCCAACCTCTGTTTGACACAAACCCACCTCCTGACTCCTACTGTGCGTATTGGTCTGTCTTTTGACAGTTCCCACAGATGGAGTTTATATCAATACTCATTAAAACAAGCATACTTTTCCTTCTAATGGAGAGCACTACAGACACAGAGCTGTCAGCATGCCAACTAGCTCTGATGAATAGCTGATTAATCCACTGATGCAGTGACACAACTACTGTAAATATTATGAAACATTATAATATAGCATTTTATGACTATTTCTATTTATAATCAATTATAATTATGGATTTGTTTTTCATGACATTGCTTTCTGTTTCTCCTTGTTGCTATCAATTGTTTTAACATAATTCTTTTTAACAATGTGTTTTAGTCTATTAAGGGAATCTGTGACATTTAGTCTCTTCACTTCCTGTGGATGTTGACGTTGGACGGTTTCTATTTCAGCACAAATTATGCAGCAGGAAGTTACAACAGGGGTGTGAGAGGATGTTGCAGTATGTTTCTGGGGTTGACCAAATGCAACACCAGGCTTTCTAAAAGATTGCGTGTGATACAACAAGCAAAAACACAGAATAAAGTGGCAAAGTCTCCCAATGAAGTTGGTATTTTTCATCCACATACTGTACATTAAGCATTGAATTAACATGAATATATGGGAATTAACATGAATATATGGGAATTAATATTAGTACCATTTAAATGTAGATGTTTTTGCATTGGATATATTTACCATATAATATGGAGACAGAAACATAAACCTTTCACCTTATCATAAGGAGACATAATTGCAAATGATGAAATCCTTCCAATACAAATAAAAATAAAAACAATTTAGTTACGAATTGAACTTTAATTAAATGAGTTGACTCTTCACATGGGTTGATTTCACTGAACAACAAAATAAAGGGAATATTGAATGATCCATCGCATCTCCCAAAAAACGTTTTCAACATACATCTGTAAAATGATAGAAACTAAAGCTTTGGTTGTCTTCCTCTCAGGCTTCCATGTCTTCTCCCTGGACCTCCTCAATGTCCACCTCTTGAACATCAGACTCTGAGGCCTCATCTTCACTGTCACTTTCCAACCCTGTTGAGGATGGCTCGTTGTCAGGCTCAAAAAGATTCAAATTTGCCCGGATGGCCACCCTTTCAACCCTTGTATTGGTCAGCCTGTTGCGTGCTTTGGTGTGTGTGTGTTCCTAAACAAGGACCAGTTGCGCTCTGAGGCGGCTGATGTTGGTGGGACACTTCCAAAGCCCTTGCTTGGAAGTGTACTTCGCCAGACTGCCAAGAACCTTGCCCTCATCCAGACCAAGGTGGCGAGACACGGTAGTGATGACACCATAGGCCTTGTTGGTCTCTGTACCAGACAGGATGCTCTTGCCAGCATACTTGGTGTCCAACATGTACACCGCGGAGTGTATGGACTTCAGGCAGAAGTCTTCATGCTTTTTGATGTATTTCAGAACTGCAGTTTCCTCTGCTTGGAGCAACAGTGAAGTGGGCGGGGCAGTATGGATTTGTTCTCTTACATCTGTAAGCAGAGTCTGAACATCAGACAGGATGGCATTGTCTCCCTCAATCCGTGCAATGGCTACTGCTATAGGTTTCAGGAGTTTCAGGCTGCTTACTACTCTCTCCCAAAATACATCATCCAGGAGGATCCTCTTGATGGGGCTGTCCATATCGGCAGACTGTGACATGGCCATTTCTTGGAGAGACTCCTTCCCCTCCAGGAGACTGTCAAACATGATGACAACACCAGCCCAACGGGTGTTGATGGGCGGCTTCAATGTGTGGCTCTTATTCTTCTCACTTTGCTTGGTGAGGTAGATTGCTGTTTATAACTTGATGACCCTTCACATACCTAACCATTTCCTTGGCCCTCTTGTAGAGTGTATCCATTGATTAAGCGTTGTCCTGGACTAAAAGGCATTTAACATTTTATTCGCTTTTTAGTCCAGTACTAGGCTTAATCAGTGTCTGGTAAACCACCACTGTTTGCTGTAACATAGCATATTATGGAGCCTCCATGTCACCTTGGTATATTAGGTTATAGGCTGCGATATTACAGATGAATATGGAAGTAGACGCTTACAGTATGTCGAGTTGCTCTTGTAGTTCCCTTTACTTTGCAACAAAGCAAATGAATGCAGAAGTGCTGCATGCGTGAAAGTGGAGAGATACAGATCGACCGAAAGAAAGAGGAGCAGACTCTGTAGTGGCGTAGAAGTTGATCGATGCAGAAAATATATTCAGTTTGCTAAAAAACCCAGCTATATTAAGGACCCTGTCTTAACAAGATCAGCTACTGAGACAAGTGAGTATGGTTAGACAATGTTGATCCAGTATCTGGATACAGCATCCTATTACACTAAGAACTACTCTATGTAAGGGTTTAGGTTGAATTGGTGGGATAATAAAAGCACTTTATCAATGTTTTTTTTTAACACATTATCCATGTGGATAGGCAGTAGCTCTGTACGAAAGTTATATTTCATAAATTATTCACACCCCTTCACTTTTTCTAAATGTTAAAGCCTGAATTTAAAATTGATTAAATTGAGATTTACCCCATAGTGTCAAAGTGGAATTAGGTTTTTTGACATTTTTACAAATGTATAAAAAATTAAACGCTGAAATGTCTTGAGTCAATAAGTATTCAAATATTTTGTTATGACAAGCCTAAATTAGTTCAGGAGTAAACATTTGTAAAACATTTCTACAGTGGAAGTCGGAAGTTTAGATACACCTTAGCCAAATACATTTAAACTCAGTTTTTCACAATTCCTGACATTTAATCCTAGTAAATATTCCCTGTCTTAGGTCAGTTAGGATCACCACTTTATTTTAAGAATGTGAAATGTCAGAATAATAGTAGAGAGAGTGATTTATTTCAGCTTTTATTTCTTTCATCACATTCCCAGTGGGTCAGAAGTTTACATACACTCAATTAGTATTTGGTAGCATTGCCTTTAAATTGTTTAACTTGGGTCAAACATTTCAGGTAGCCTTCCACAAGCTCCCCACAGGCTGAATTTTGTCCCATTCCTCCTGACAGAACTGGTGTAACTGAGTCAGGTTTGTAGGCCTCCTTGCTCGCACACGCTTTTTCAGTTCTGCCCACAAATTGTCTATAGGATTGAGGTCAGGGATTTGTGATGGCTACTCCAATACCTTGACTTTGTTGTCCTTAAGCCATTTTGCCACAACTTTGGAAGTATGCTTGAGGTCATTGTCCATTTGGAAGACCCATTTGCGACCAAGCTTTAACTTCCTGACTGATGTCTTGAGATGTTGCTTCAATATATCCACATAATTTTCCTTCTTCATGATAACATCTATTTTGTGAAGTGCACCAGTCCCTCCTGCAGCAAAGCACCCCCACAACATGATGCTGCCACCCCCGTGCTTCACGGTTGGGATGGTGTTCTTCGGCTTGCAAGCCTCCCACTTTTTCCTTCAAACATAACAATGGTCATTATGGCCAAACAGTTCTATTTTTGTTTCATCAGACCAGAGGACATTTCTCCAAAAAGTAAGATCTTTGTCCCCATGTGCAGTTGCAAACCGTAGTCTGTCTTTTTTATGGCGGTTTTGGAGCAGTGGCTTCTTCCTTGCTGAGCGGCCTTTCAGGTTATGTCGATATAGGACTCGTTTTACTGTGGATATAGATACTTTTGTACCTGTTTCCTCCAGCATCTTCACAAGGTCCTTTGCTGTTCTGAGATTTATTTGCTTTTCGCACCAAAGTACGTTAATCTCTAGGAGCGGTATGACAGCTGCGTGGTCCCATGGTGTTTATACTTGCGTACTATTGTTTGTACAGATCAATGTGATACCTTCAGGCATTTGGAAATTGCTCCCAAGGATGAACCAGACTTGTGGAGGCCTACAATGTTTTTCTGAGGTCTTGGCTGATTTAGATTTTCCCATGATGTCGAGCAAAGAGGCACTGAGTAGGCCTTGATATACATCCACAGATACACCTCCAATTGACTCTCATTATGTCAATTAGCCTATCAGAATCTTCTAAAGCCATGATGTCATTTTCTGGAATTTTCCAAGCTGTTTAAAGGCACAGTCAACTTAGTGTATGTAAACTTCTGACTCACTGGAATTGTGATATAGTGAATTATAAGTGAAATAATCTGTCTGTAAACAATTGTTGGAAGAATTACTTGTGTCATGCACAAAGTAGATGTCCTAACCGACTTGCCAAAACTATAGTTTGTTAACATGAAATCTGTGGAGTTGTTGAAAAACGAGTTTCAATGACGTCAACCTAAGTGTATGTAAACTTCCGACTTCAACTGTATATTTAATCCGTTTTGAATTCCGGCTGTAACACAACAGTGTGGAATAAGTCAAGGGCTGTGAATACTTTCGGAAGGCACTATCTATTCACTGCAGATGATGAGGTGAACAAAGGGGAGTTAATTTCTCTTACGCAGGTTTAGTTGACGATATGCATCGATATTTAGAGAACTTAAAATTAAATATAGCTTGCCTTGCATCAAACTGCTGCTGCCTATAGATTGTTTTTGAACATACCAATATGTCTCTCACTATCATAGTCAGTTATCTATTCCTGAACACACTGTTCATCAAACCCACTTCCTGCATTGTGTCTGTAGGCCTATTGCATGTGTGTGTGCACATACTCAGTTTTTGGTGCGTACATGTATTTGAATGTGTGTGTGTGTGTTATTTGTGCTTTCACATTCTCTACCACTTAGTTAGCGTTGGTGTGAGGCTAGCTGGGCTTGCTCACTTCTGTAGGCCTTGAATGACTGGTCTACAGAAAATTGACTAAGTCCATCTCGTCCTTTTCTGTACAGCTGCTCTGCACAGTCACTGTTTCCTAACGCCCAAACACAGTGTTATCAGGCTTCTCGTCACCTCTCTCTCGCTCTCTCTCTTCCTGGTGTTGAGGATCTCTGTCTCCCAGCCCGTCCTGCTGTGTGTGTTCACTGGAGGAGAGAGTGGACATGTCAGAGACAACCCCATACAACACACTGGTGTAGGTAGGCAGGACACACAGACAGACACACGCATGCATACATTTTTTTACTGACCAGAACCTCAACAGCCATACATTTCCTGTTTGAAAAAAAAGTTTGTTGTACGTCTTATAATAGCCTCTATCTTCTTCTCTCTCAGCTTATCAGCTATCTCAGTCATATTTAGGCTTCTGTGATCTGGCCCAGTTAGTAGTCTTCTACTCTCTGAGCAGGTGAGTTACACCAACCTACGTTATATACTGTGTACTAACTACAGTTGTTATTAGTTATGCATCTGATATCTCATTAACCTGTCTCTCTCTGTCTATCTCTTTCTTTCTCTCTCTCTCTCTCTATCTCTATCTCTCTCTCACTCTCTCTCTCTCTCTCTCTCTCTCTCTCTCTCTCTCCCTAACTTTCTCTCTCTCTCTCGCTCTCTCTCTCTCTCCCTAACTTTCTCTCTCTCTCTCGCTCTCTCTCTCTCTCTCCCTAACTTTCTCTCTCTCTCTCGCTCTCTCTTTCTCCTCTCTCTCCTCTCTCTCTCTCGGTCTCTCTGTCTCTCTGTCTCTCTCTCTCTGTCTCCCTCTGTGGCTCTACAGTCTAATAGATCAGCCACAGTCCAGCAGTATGTCCCAGATGGGTCCCAGTAAGTCTGAATTCACCCTCTCCATCTCTCCTCTTCCTCACCCACGCTCTCTTCCACTTTTCATCTTCTTTTCACTCAACTATCTCGTTGTCATCTATCCTAGTCACTTCCTATCCAACGTCTCGTCCTCTGTGCTCTTCTACCTCCTCTTACTTGTCTTGACAACTACCATCTCCTCTTCTCTCATTCTCTTTCCTCCCTTTCCTTTTGTGTATCTGTTTGTATATAGAGTCCTGGCTGTGTCCCACCTCTGACCTCCAGCCTGATCACACGACTCTGAGGGATCCTGCTACTGCCATGTGCACCATACAGGTAATCAGCTGTATTCATAGCTTCATAACATGTCTATAAATGTTGGGACCTACTGTATTCACTCTTTTGCATTCTGCTTAAACATGGCATGTAGTTAGAGACCCACTCTAGCGGATGTGTTGCCATGGTTTGACATGTGGTTCACGCAGAAAGTCTGCTCTGGGTTTTCCTAGTGCTTTGTAGCGTTATCCCAGTCAGTTGTCAGCATCATAGATGAGTTGAGGTTCAGACTGACGTCACAGGTCCTTTTGCCCTTCATTCGAAGAGTTGCATGTTGCATTTGAATAAGGCCCAGTACAGTCACAATTATGTTTTTTGTGGGTTTTGATATCATATTGTACAGCTAAAGAAGCTGACAATGTAAAAGTGTGAAACAACTATATCAGTAGCTCGGTTTCCATCCAGTTAGCGTATATTCTAGAATCCGCCTAAAGAAAATATTCACATTCTCCCACCAGTGGTGTTTCCACCAAACAGACTTGTTATGGAGCGAAATCAGTGCACGATGACATAGTGCACACAAAATGTTTTTTGTCACGTAAGTTTTCATGTACAGAATAACAATCGAAAGTTCAACGTGCTTCCTTCGCGTTTTCAACTCTCCCGATAGTTTTGTCTCAAAAACTGTAGCATTAAATAGAAAATGTCTTTGGTCTTGGCACGTGTTGCGCTGTCTAACAGCTCGCAGATACTGTGCGGATAGGCTGGTCTACATGATGAGATTATGGATAAGATATATGGATATTTGTCAAATGGCAGTCAAGCATCGATCATCATGTCACTAGAATAACCCTGTGGAGTTCATCATAACTTATTTTATCTGTAGCCTCATGTACTGCATGATTTCCAGAGTCGTAGTGGGAGGACCACATACCATAACATCACGTGACTCCCATTTTACTTCAATATGATGGTTATTATATCAATATTTGCGCATAAAGGCGTATTCACTGCCATTTCTCGATTAATTAATTATACAGACACAAAAAGATCACACCAATGACGAACAAATTATCTATCTGAATTTTAAGAATTGTACCGAAACTTCCTGTTTCCATCACAGCTGTCGTGACTTTTCTTTTTAACACGGTATGACGTTACTCCAGCGGTGATTTCAGCATGTAAATCTTGGTGGGGCTATAGATAGATAGATAGATAGATAGATAGATAGATAGATAGATAGATAGATAGATAGATAGATAGATAGATAGATAGATAGATAGATAGATAGATAGATACTTTATTGATCCCCGGGGGGGGGAATTTCATTGAGTGTGATGCAAGCCACAAAACAAAACTAAACAATACATGAACTGCACTATAACGGTGACAAACGGAGCCCACAAACTAATAGGGTCTATATAAAGCTGTCCCAACAGCAGAGTCCCAACAGCAGAGTCCCAACAGCAGAGTCCCAACAGCAGAGTCCCAACAGCAGAGTCCCAACAGCAGAGTCCCAACAGCAGAGTCCCAACACCTTACCACTGCTACACCTGGCTATCAGCAGAGCCTTGTCTGGCAGCGAAACAGTTCATTCAGCTTCATTTAAATGTTGTCATCAAAGTCTGGCATTCTCTGGATTTATGGTGCTTTCAAGACAACTGGGAACTCCCCCCCCCCAAAAAAACAAGGGCTCCCAAGTGGCGCAGCGGTCCAAGACACTGCATCTCAGTGCTAAAGGCTGTATCACAACCGGACGTGATTGGGAGTCCCATAGGGCGGTGCACAATTGTCCCAGCGTCGTCCGAGTTTGGCCGGTGTAGGCCGTCATTGTAAATAATTTGTTCTTAACTTACTTGCCTAGTCAAATAAAGGTTAAATAAAGGTTTAATAAAAAAAGATATGATGACGTAGCTGTAGAAAGAGGATGACCGTTCAAAACGTATTTTACCAGTCGGAGCTCGTTTATTCCCGACTTCCCAGTTGTCTTGAACTCAGGTTTCCGCAGTTCCGAGTTAACAGTTGTTTTGAGCGCGGCACAAATCAATGTTTAATGTTTATCATTTTAAACATTAAACTTGTTGTGTAATGTTATGGCTGATGAGCACCGATACGTTTTATCTATAATTTCTCTTCATTATTTCCCTTTATATGACAAGGATTAAACAGGATTTGCCAGTAGATTGTCGACTTGATTCATGATGATGACTGCTAGCTAAGATTTTGAAAGTATAATGTTGACATGATCAGTCCAATCAAAGCTACTATAGCCTTCTTGGATGGGCACTTCTAATGTAACTCTATGGCAGCACCCAAGGGGCTTGAATTTTCAAGGTCTACCCTTAGACTTGGCGGTGACGTAGTTTCCCCATGAGTGACAGAACACTGAGCCGATCATGGCGCAATGCTCCTGTTTTCTGCTGGCCCGCTCCCTCTCAACTGTGTCTTTTGTTCAATAGCTGACACAAGCCAATGGTGCTCTGTGCATCATCAACCCACTCTATCTCCATGAGCATGGCAATGACTGGCTGAAACATCAACCAACCAGCCCACAGCTAGTTAATCAGCCAGCCAATTATAGGTGTGAGAGACGACTGAGTACAACAAGACCTTGGTCAGGGGCGGGCCTTCCTACTAAGAAAGCTATCTCATTGGAGCAGGAGCCCTGTAGCTCCAGTCCTGATAATCCAGGTAAAGTGGTTAAAGGCCCAGTGTGGTCAAAAACATGATTTTCCTGTGTTTTATATATATTTCTGAAATTATTTGATATTGAGATACAAAAAAATATATAATGTAATGGCTGCAGGTGTTTTAGTTATCCTTTTCCATTCTGTCTGTGAGAAAATGTTACTGCATGATTCATCCTTCTCTCTTTAGGAGCTAATGAGACCATAGAGCTCACTAGCCATTATGCCAAAATCAACCAACAACTAACTGATATGTTTGGTCTTGTCTCCTGTAGTCCAGGCTTCCCTGTCTCCCCCCAACCCAACAGGAGGGGTGGTTCTGAGGAGACCCAGTAGGGATGCTTCCATTGACCCAGTAGGGATGCTCCACAGAACAGAGAGCCAGGACAACACTAAGACCCCAAGGCCCCCCTCAGACCCCAAGCTCCTGTTCAGCCCTTCTCCTCAGTGCCCTCACAGGGTGTCCTGGATTGAGGACAGGGTATGGCTCTCCCAACCGCCACCCCCCTCCCTCCTCCACCCCCCCTCCCTGGAGCTCGACTCGCTGTCAATCAGCAGCATGGAGGAGGAGCCGGAGTCGGTCACCAGCACCTCCTACTCCCCCCACCCCTCGCATCGGTTGGCCGACAAGGTGTTGCACCGCCTCTCGGCTGTAGGCCTGGCCATTGGTGGGCGTGGGTGTCCACAGAAGAGGCTGACCAAGCGGGTACAGGAGCTCAGCAAACGAAGGGGCGGGGTGTTTGCCGAGGCAGTGCTGGAATTCGTTGAGATGACCCTGGGGGCTGGGTTTATCCCTGGAATGGCAGGTGCGGACCTGCTTCAAGAGGTGCGTACGGCTCTCACTGCTCTGCGAGAGACACTGCTGGACTGTCCTGAGATACACATCCTCATAGCCAGTATGGCCGACACACCCGACGGAGAGCTGGGTGAGTCCATGCATTTTCAAATGAGTGTTCAAAAACAGAATATCACTACTATTATACAAAAAAACTGTTCCGCTTTAGTTCAGTATCCACTACAAAGCCAAAACGGACAAATACTCAACTACATAATTTTCCAGAATTGTTTTCTATCACCTCAGTCTCTCCCTATCTCCCATTCTGTCCCTCCCTCTGTCCTCTGTCTACATTAGATGACATACTGGAGCTCTCCCTACACAAGGTGGCCCTGAAGCCTGTGAGCGCCCACCTGTACACCTGCCTCCAGAGCTGTCGGGACCACGACGGTAGCCTGCGGAAGCTGAGGGAGAACCAGCGGGTCCTGGAGGGCCGGGGAGTGGAGGAGTTGGAAGGGACACCTGGGGCAGGGGTCCCTGACCCAGTCACCCTGGAGAAGATCCAGCAGAGGTGGTCAGCCATGCACAAGTCCTACTCTCCTGGCAGGAAGGTCCATATCTTGCTCAAGGTCTGTAAGACCATCTACCACAGCATGACGGCCAATGCCAACCCAGGTGGGTGGTGCAGGGTAGACCTCCTCAGCCTCAATATGTGTATGAATGGAGTTGGTTAGGGTATTTCTCTCTATTTATGTATGGTGAAATTCACCAAACACTCTCTCTATTAAGGATGATGTTTGGAGTTCTTTGACCTTTGACTCCCTCCTCCCCGCTGTCTCAGGTGTAGTGTATGGGGCTGATGACTTCCTGCCCTGTCTGACCTGGGTGCTTCTGCGTAGTAATGTGGTCACTCTGCAGCTGGACACTGACTACATGATGGAGCTACTGGACCCCACACAGCTGCAGGGAGAGGGTACGAGTTATACAAACGTTTCACACAGAACCACAGAAACATGTATGTGTACATGGAAAGTCACTGGAAATGAGCCCACCTTATAGTAACCTCCTTTCTGTCCCTGTCTCTCTATTTTGCAGGAGGTTACTACTTGACGTCCCTGTATGCCTCTCTCTTCTATATCAGCAGCTTCCGCCCTCGTCTCGCCACCCGCCAGCTCAGCACCGAGGCCAAGCAATCCCTGAGCCAATGGCATCGTAGGCGCACCCTGCACTGCAACCAATCAAAACGCAGCACGAGCCGGAGACCAGGGTACAGCGCGAAGGCCAGTGAAAACTCCAGCGATGCAGATACGGAAACTGGCACAGAAAGTGTAACTGATGTACCATCGGCGCCCACTAGTGTTGTGGCCAAGACACTGCACATAATCTCAGAGGTGGTGGTAGCAGTGAGGGAGGAGGAGGGCAGCAGAGCGGAGGGCCAAGGATCCCCAGCTGCACAACTCCAGGCCTCACCTTGGAAGGAGAGACAGACTACAGTAGATGAGTTGAACGGACATCATGCAGGGAGTGGGGTGGACTGGGAGGGAGGGGTCAGACCATGGAGGTGTGTGGTAGAGAGTGAGGAAGGGCAGGTTAGTCTCCACAGGGTCCATGAGAAACGTTGCGCCAGGCCAGTAGAGCTAGAAGACCGGACAGACACACAGATGGATCAGCTGAGGTCAGAGTGGACTGGGCTGCCAGTGGAAGACTGATTCCAGAAAGGTGACACAGAGGAGCCAGTCTGTCTAGAACCCTGGGCTTTGCCACAAGCACTTAGCTGGCAAATATGGATTTGCCTTCTCAATATTGTAATGCAAACGTGTTATGCAAAACATTTTATTTTACAATTACTGGTTTCAGTTGCATTGAAATACACCCAATGAGACATGAAGATAATGCTCTGAGTAGGTTGAACTTTGGTAATTTGAAATATGATAATGTGCTTTAAATTGTTTGTGGAATATATTTCCCATGAGTGTTGCAAATTGTGACGTTTGTAATATAATAGTTTCTCTGTGGGGCCAATTAAATGGTCAAATTGGGGGCAAAGCATGGAGGCTTTCAGCAGGCTGTCTCCATGGTTAGAACACTGTTGATGTATTTTCCATGTTGACCACTAGGTTGCAGTACCACACGCCTTTTGTCTATTTCCTCTGTGTTGCCGTAGTCAAGCATGACAACAGTGGAGCTCGTAAGTGCATTAGGATGTTGAGAAAGGGAGATAAAAGTGTTGAGATGCCTGAAATAACAGCTATAACAAAATGACTGTTGATCAGAAAGCGATTGTATTATGTACTCTTATTTTAATCTACATTATTTTGCCAAGCTTTAGGATGCTGTATGTTGAATGTTAGCATATTGTAAAGGCAGCATTATATCCATCTGTACATTAGAATACTTTGATGCTGAAGTGTGAACAGTGCAGCAGACAGGTCCTTATACAAGCCCATGTATTACCATACACAGACACATGATACCACTACCACATAGACAGAGACAACACACAAACAAGCCCACGTTCACACATGGACATACTGTAATATATACATACTCATGCAAATACTTATACGGAGTGCCTCATATGCAAATGAGCGCACACACACGTGCCCTCCCATACATTTATACATATGGAACCGCCTCATTCCGAATTTTAAATAAGCAACCCAATCAAATTTGCCTAATGAGACATCTGGTATTCTGCCTGCATCTCGATCTTAACCAGGTCTAAGAAACATATGGGCTCGTTATCCGCCTGGTCAAACCTGATGAGAGAGAGACTGATGGAGGAACATGGGCTGAGACTTAACAACTACCACACACACCTCTTAGTATGATCACGTGATATATTATGCATACATGGGACTATGTTACACATTCAGTCCGGCCATAAATTATATATATGGCGGTGTTATGTGAGGCTGTGGCGAGCACACAGATGGCAGACGCCTGGGGCATTTAAAGCTAGGACTTCGTTAGCTAGCTGCATCTAAACAGAGGCCGTCCTGATGCAGAGCGAGAGAGGGAGAGAGAAAAAGATGGTCACACAAAGATACCCACTCACACACACACTCACACACACAAAGATACCCACTCACACACACACAAAGATACCCACTCACAAACACACTCACACACTCACACACACACTCACACACACAAAGATACCCACTCACACACACAAAGATACCCACTCACACACACACACACACACAAAGATACACACACACACACACACACACACACACACACACACACACACATAAAGATACCCACTCACACACACACACACAAAGATACACACACACACACACACACACTCACACACACAAAGATACCCACTCACACACACAAAGATACACACACACACACACACACACACTCACACACACAAAGATACCCACTCACACACACAAAGATACCCACTCACACACACTCACACACACAAAGATACACGCACACACACTCACACACACAAAGATACCCACTCACACACACAAAGATACACGCACACACACTCACACACACAAAGATACCCACTCATAAACACTCACACACACACAAAGATACCCACTCACACACACAAAGATACCCACTCATAAACACTCACACATACACAAAGATACCCACTCACACACACACTCACACATACAAAGATACCCACGCTCACACACTCACACACACAAAGATACCCACACATGCACTCACACAAAGTACATGCACATCCAAGCACAAGGCAACACCAGGACAATATACAGTCACACACATACTGAAAAACATGAATATTCACACCAACAGTATATTACAAACACTTGTTTGTCACACTAAATGTATACCAGTATCAGTATTGCCTGGTGTGTCCCCCCTCCCCTTTGATTGACAGGCATCTAACAAGCAGCTGTTCTAATAGTACTAAAGAGAGGTGAATCAGAACATTTCAATCAATTATTCACAACACTACTCCAATTGATGCGTCATCAGGCAGCTACACATCCTGGTTGTTCCCAGGCTGGAAACAGTTTCAACTCAGTGGTAAATGGCAGTAGGAGCTACCAACTCTGTCTTTCTTCTCTCCAGCTGACTGATAAAATGGTTCCTTTCTTCATCGTCCTACATGATTTTTATTGAAGGCTTGTGAAAGCGAGCGGAGGGTCATCGTCCGATCCTGACCTGTCTGCTCTGACTACGGTCGTTCCGTCTGGGACATCACGTCACCAAGCTGCTCTGTCTGTCACTGTCTCTCTGGCCTCCGCTCTTATTTTGTTTGTCCCTTTGTTCTATTCTGTTCTTTCACTCGTCGGCGCAAACGGCTTCCCCCTGTTGAGGTATTGTAGTTGGGCCACTTTTCCTCTAGCTTTCTCTCACTTTCCCCCTTGTCTGAACTCTGACAGGTGTGTAATTGAATGATTAATGATCACCAGAGGCCCTCCTCCTCCACACACAAACACACGCGCCGCACACACACACATTCAGCATTCCACTTAAAAACAAACCACATACACACAGACATCTATTGGCCTATTGGCTATAGCATTCATTCACATATACAGTTTTATTCTCAAAGCACAATCTTCAAATACAGAGTTGCTCTAATATGAAACCTTTCAAATAGGAAGCAATATTGTTTAGCACTTGTGTTTCTGTGACACAAATAATCTGTAACACAAATAATCTGTGACACAAATAATCTGTAACACAAATAATCTGTCTGCCAAAATGATGCTGTGATACACTATATTTGTAAAATGTTGTCACAAATATTGAAGACATCTGGTTTATATTAAGGTTAGGTTACAGTTATATTGACAAAGCTGTATAACCCCAAAATGTGTGTTATAATATTTTCTCCAGCTCTGGCCTTCGAGTTCCTCCAGTTTTAGGTTATTTCATTATTAAGATAGACTTAGTTGTCATAATGACTTCACACTACACTTTCCCTCACTGAGCTCTGTGGCTGTACACACTGTCCTCTCTCCCTTCTCTTCACGTTTCCCTCACTGAGCTCTGTGGCTGTACACACTGTCCTCTCTCCCTTCTCTACACGTTTCCCTCACTGAGCTCTTTGGCTGTACACACTGTCCTCTCTCCCTTCTCTACACGTTTCCCTCACTGAGCTCTTTGGCTGTACACACTGTCCTCTCTCCCTTCTCTACACGTTTCCCTCACTGAGCTCTTTGGCTGTACACACTGTCCTCTCTCCCTTCTCTACACGTTTCCCTCACTGAGCTCTTTGGCTGTACACACTGTCCTCTCTCCCTTCTCTACACGTTTCCCTCACTGAGCTCTTTGGCTGTACACACTGTCCTCTCTCCCTTCTCTACACGTTTCCCTCACTGAGCTCTGTGGCTGTACACACTGTCCTCTCTCCCTTCTCTTTCCCAGTATTGGCACATTTATGCAATGCAATTTCCACTAGCTAATGGATTTTGTGTTTGTGTGAGGTTACGGATTCTAGCTATCAAAAGCAATCATAAAGTGAAAACAGTATGAATAGCATCTGACTGCTGCTGTCTGTCTGTTTTTGGCTCTGAGATCTCCTTCAGACTATCATACAGTCAATTATGTTCTTTATGGGACCGTAGTGTTTAAATAATAATAATAATACATTTTATTTTAAGTGCTTTTCAAGCTCCAAAGTCACTTAACACGGTCAAGATAATAAGCAAGATGAACGCATTCCTAAATGAACTCATACACATGGTCAGGAAGCTCGATGCGAACAATGGACCTGCAATGCAACAGATTATGAACCAAATGTGTTTCCATGGATTGGGGACAAAATATACAGCTGGGACATGACTAGCATGTCTAGAGAGTAGAGAGTGACGAGATGGACAAGGCAAATGACTGTGTGGACAGGAAAATAAGTGGTGGGACTTGGGGTCAGCCCTGAGGGTCAGAAAGCCAGGCCATTTCCTGTTGACCCTTCTATGAACTCTGACCCCTGCTGCAGGCTGCATCTATCACATGACAGGAGTGAGGTGGGGATTGAATGGATGGCCGGGTGGAGGAGGAGGGGTTTAGGCCAAGCCAAAGGCATTTGAATTGATATTTAATGAGTGATCACTTTGGCTTGGATTTGAACCTTGTTGCACATGGCCCTGCAGATGAAGTGAATGAGGAAGGAATGTGGAAAGACAGAGTGAAAATGAGGAGTAAAAAACTAACAAAGAGCTGAACTAAAGGCGAGAGGGAGAGAGATCAGGGAGGATGCTAGACTGGTAGAGAAAAATAAGGAAAGACGGGGTTAGCAGGCCTGCTAGCCCAGCCTGCTAGCCCAGCCAGCTAGCACTCTGAACGCCGTGCCATTGAACTGATTCCCCGGCTCACCACTTTGCTTTTTCATCGGATCCCACGCTTGTTCAGCTCCACAGCTGATGCCTGCAGGACTGTTTGGTTTTATGGTATTTATTTATGTTTAACTACCAGGCCTCAGGTCCTGTGTGTAGTACATCACTTTTTTCTAACTGACCCTCTTTGTCCATTCATCGCCTTTACCCGTCGTTGTCTTAGCCCTCTTAATTAACTGTCATTTTATTTATTTTATGTTCTGCCCCTTTCTTATTTCAATATGCCTTGTCTGTTGTTGTTTAGGTTAGCTATTATTGTTTTACTTCATTGCAGAGCCCCCAGTCCTGCTCAACTGGGCTCTGATAGCTTTTTTGTCCCTCCCCCCACACATGCGGAGACTTCATCTGGCTTAACTGGTGTCTCCAGAGATGCAACCTCTCTCTTTATTACCCAACGCCTAGGTTTACCTCCACTGAACTCACACCCTTCTATATCCTTGACTATAAATTATGCCCTGAATCTATTCCACCACGCCCAGAAATCTGCTCCTTTTATTCTATGTACCCAACGTACTAGACGTCCAGTTCTTAAAGTCCTTAGTCGAATACTAATTCTATTACTCCTCTGTTCCTCTGGTGATGTAGAGGTAAACCCAGGTCCTGTAGCCCCCAGTACTACACCTATTCCCCAGGCGCTCTCATTTGTTGATTTCTGTAACCGTAAAAGCCTTGGTTTCATGCATGTTAACATTAGAAGCCTCCTCCCTAAGTTTGATTTATTCACTGCATTAGCACACTCCGCCAACCCGGATGTCCTAGCTGTGTCTGAATCCTGGCTTAGGAAGGCCACCAAAAATTCGGAAATTTCCATCCCCAACTACAACATTTCCCGTCAAGATAGAACTGCCAAAGGAGGTGGAGTTGCAATCTACTGCAGAGATAACCTGCAGAGTTCTGTCATACTGTCCAGGTCTGTGCCCAAACAGTTTGAGCTTCTACTTTTAAAAATCCACCTATCCAGAAATAAGTCTCTCACTGTTGCCGCCTGTTACAGACCCCCCTCAGCCCCCAGCTGTGCCCTGGACTCCATATGTGAATTGATTGCCCCCCATCTATCTTCAGAGTTTGTACTGTTAGGTGACTTAAACTGGGATATGCTTAACACCCCGGCTGTCTTTCAATCTAAGATAGATGCCCTCAATCTCACACAAATTATCAAGGAACCCACCAGGTACAACCCAAAATCCGTAAACATGGGTACCATTATTGATATCATCCTGACTAACTTGCCCTCCAAATACACCTCCTCTGTTTTCAACCAGGATCTCAGCGATCACTGCCTCATCGCCTGTGTTCGCAATGGGTCAGCGGCCAAACGACCACCCCTTATCACTGTCAAACGCTCCCTAAAACACTTTTGCGAGCAGGCCTTTCTATTCGATCTGGCCCAGGTATCCTGGAAGGATATTGACCTCATCCCGTCAGTAGAGGACGCCTGGTTGTTCTTTAAAAGTGCTTTCCTCACCATCCTAAATAAGCATGCCCCTTTTAAAAAATGTAGAACTAAGAATAGATATAGCCCTTGGTTCACCCCAGACTTGACTGCACTAGACCAACACAAAAACATCCTGTGGCGCACTGCATTAGCATCGAATAGCCCCCGCGATATGCAGCTATTCAGGGAAGTCAGGAACAAGTACACCCAGTCAGTTAGGAAAGCAAAGGCCAGCTTTTTCAAACAGAAATTTGCTTCCTGTAGTACTAACTCCAAAAAGTTCTGGGACACTGTAAAGTCCATGGAGAATAAGAGCACCTCCTCCCAGTTGCCCACTGCACTGAGGCTCGGAAACACTGTTACCACCGATAAATCCACGATTATTGAAAATTTCAATAAGCATTTTGCTACGGCTGGCCATGCTTTCCATCTGACTACCCCTACCCCGGTCAACAGCTCTGCACCCCCGGCAGCTACTTGCCCAAGCCCCCCCCCGCTTCTCCTTCACCCAAATCCTGACAGCTGATGTTCTGAAAGAGCTGCTAAGTCTGGACCCCTACAAATCTGCTGGGCTAGATAATCTGGACCCTCTCTTTCTGAAATTATCAGCCAAAATTGTTGCAACACCTATCACTAGCCTGTTCAACCTCTCTTTCGTATCGTCTGAGATCCCTAGAGATTGGAAAGCTGCCGCGGTCATCCCCCTCTTCAAAGGAGGAGACACTCTAGACCCAAACTGTTATAGACCAATATCCATCCTGCCCTGCCTTTCTAAAGTTTTCGAAAGCCAAGTTAACAAACAGATAACTGACCACTTCGAATCCCACCGTACCTTCTCTGCTATGCAATCTGGTTTCCGAGCTGGTCATGGGTGCACCTCAGCTACGCTCAAGGTACTGAACGATATCATAACCGCCATCGATAAAAGACAGTACTGTGCAGCCGTTTTCATCGACCTGGCTAAGGCTTTCGACTCTGTCAATCACCGCATTCTTATTGGCAGACTCAACAGCCTTGGTTTCTCAAGTGACTGCCTTGCTTGGTTCTCTAACTACTTTGCAGACAGAGTTCAGTGTGTCAAATCGGAGGGCCTATTGTCCGATCCTCTGGCAGTCTCTATGGGGGTGCCACAGGGTTCAATTCTTGGGCCAACCCTTTTCTCTATATATATCAACGATGTTGCTCTCGCTGCTGGTGACTCTCTCATCCATCTCTACGCAGATGACACCATTCTGTATACAACTGGACCCTCTTTGGATACTGTGTTTACTAACCTTCAATCAAGCTTCAATGCCATACAACACTCCTTCCGTGGCCTACAACTGCTCTTAAACGCTAGTAAAACTAAGTGCATGCTTTTCTATCGAACAATGCCAGCACCCGCCCACCGGACTATCATCACTACTCTCGACGGATCCGAATTAGAATACGTGGACACCTACAAATACCTAGGCATCTGGTTAGACTATAAACTCAACTTCCAGACTCACATCAACCATCTCCAATCCAAAATTAAATCCAGAATTGGCTTCCTATTTCGCAACAGAGCCTCCTTCACTCATGCTGCCAAACATGCCCTTGTAAAACTGACTATCCTACCGATCCTTGATTTTGGCGATGTCATTTACAAACTAGCCTCCAACACTCTACTTAGCAAATTGGATGTAGTCTATCATAGTGCCATCCGTTTTGTCACCAAAGCCCCTTACACTACCCACCACTGCGACCT
The DNA here is from genome assembly GCA_023634145.1 of Thymallus thymallus. Taxonomy (NCBI): domain Eukaryota; kingdom Metazoa; phylum Chordata; class Actinopteri; order Salmoniformes; family Salmonidae; genus Thymallus; species Thymallus thymallus. The sequence continues at coordinate 3,029,528 of CM042378.1, read as the reverse complement.
GTATGCTCTCGTTGGCTGGCCTTCACTATACATTCGTCGCCAAACCCACTGGCTCCAGGTCATCTATAAGTCTTTATTAGGTAAATCCCCGCCCTATCTCAGCTCACTGGTCACCATAGCAACACCCACCCGTAGCATGCGCTCCAGCAGGTATATCTCACTGGTCACCCCCAAAGCCAACACCTCCTTTGGCCGCCATTCCTTCCAGTTCGCTGCTGCCAATGACTGGAACGAATTGCAAAAATCATTGAAGCTAGAGGTTCCTATCTCCCTCAATACCTTTAAGCATCAGCTGTCAAAGCTGCTTATCGATCGCTGCACCTGTATATAGCCCTTCTGTAAATAGCCCACACTACTACCTCATCCCCATATTTATTTTTGTTTATTTTTCACTAATCTTGCACTCCAGTATCTCTATTTGCACATCATAATTTGCACATCCTTCATTCCTGTGTTAATGATGATAATTCTGTAATTTATTTCTACTCTATAGTCTATTTATTGTCCTACCTCCCAACCTTACTGCATTTTTGCACTACATTTTGCACTCTGTTTATAGATTTTCTATTGTGTTTTTTGACTGTTTGTTTAATGTGTAACTCTGTGTTGTTATTTGTCGCACTGCTTTGCTTTGTCTTGGCCAGGTCGCAGTTGCAAATGAGAACTTGTTCTCAACTGACCTACCTGGTTAAATAAAGGTGAAATAAAAAAAAAATTAAAAAAAAAACAAAGCTGCTGCAAAGACGGGGTTACAAAGCTGCTGCAAAGACGGGGTTACAAAGCTGCTGCAAAGACGGGGTTACAAAGCTGCTGCAAAGACGGCGTTACAAAGCTGCTGCAAAGACGGCGTTACAAAGCTGCTGCAAAGACGGCGTTACAAAGCTGCTGCAAAGACGGCGTTACAAAGCTGCTGCAAAGACGGCGTTACAAAGCTGCGGCAAATACGGGGTTACAAAGCTGCTGCAAACATCAGTTGAAAATGAGCCAAATAGCATATAGTTACATGTGATTGTACCAGGAAAACTGGTACTGTGTGTACTTCACTACTGTGAAGATGTGTGTACTTCACTACTGTGAAGATGTGTGTACTTCACTACTGTGAAGATGTGTGTACTTCACTACTGTGAAGATGTGTGTACTTCACTACTGTGAAGATTTGTGTACTTCACTACTGTGAAGATTTGTGTACTTCACTACTGTGAAGATGTGTGTACTTCACTACTGTGAAGATGTGTGTACTTCACTACTGTGAAGATTTATGTACTTCACTACTGTGATGAATTGTGTACTTCACTACTGTGATGAATTGTGTACTTCACTACTGTGAAGATTTGTGTACTTCACTATTGTGTAGATTTGTGTACTTCACTACTGTGTAGATTTGTGTACTTCACTACTGTGAAGATGTGTGTACTTCACTACTGTGACAATGTGTGTACTTCACTACTGTGTAGATGTGTGTACTTCACTACTGTGTAGATGTGTGTACTTCACTACTGTGTAGATGTGTGTACTTCACTACTGTGTAGATGTGTGTACTTCACTACTGTGTAGATTTGTGTACTTCACTACTGTGTAGATTTGTGTACTTCACTACTGTGAAGTGTTGTGTACTTCACTACTGTGAAGATGTGTGTACTTCACTACTGTGAAAATGTGTGTACTTCCCTACTGTGTAGATGTGTGTACTTCCCTACTGTGTAGATGTGTGTACTTCACTACTGTGTAGATGTGTGTACTTCACTACTGTGAAGACCTTTCACGTCTAACTGAGGACCGACTCAAAGAACAAGTAATTCACACACTTTTACAAAAGAAGGTTTTAATACTATAAGCATAATCATAACTGTAACATCCTTATCATCCATTACCGTTAACATTTGGAAATAAATTATTTTATCAGAGACCCATAAGGGACTGAGGAAGATGCAGCATGTCCTCCTTAAACCCAACGGCAGACAACATGGACCATGAAATGGTACAACAGGATTGTGTGTGTGTGTGTGTGTGTGTGTGTGTGTGTGTGTGTGTGTGTGTGTTCACTGTTTGGCCAATGATGTGGATCCCACAGTAAACACTACTATTCATGTCTGACAGACCTTAAGGAGGTAAGTGATCAACTCATTCCAACGTATTTAAACAAACTAAGGTACGTCCTTGAACAAACTGAGAGAGACAACTGGAGTGCATTCATAATGTATTAGAGTCATGCAGAGTGATGCCCTGGAAGATCACTGTTCACAGGACGCATCTCTCTGACACACATATAAATACAAAAATAGATCTAAAAAAACTCAAATTAAATAAGGTTGGTGTGTGTGTGACAGTTGTCGGTGTGGGAAGACTGGGCGTGGCGCAGAGAGGTCAGAGTGCATCATTGACGTCCTGTCCAATCACAACACTTCAAGCCTGGGCTGTGCTGGGCTGTGTGAGGTCATAAGGCTGGGGGGGGCGTTGGGGGGCAGCGTTGAGGGTTATGGAGGTTAAGGTGACACAGGCAGATCGGGAGCTGTGTGTCTGTCCTGTGTCCTTCCGTCTTTCCGCTTGGTTGGCCAGTAGGCCAGGTGGGAGAGAGAGGCAAGTTGGCTGGTCAGTGGTCCATGTAGGGTGTTCCTCTATGCTCCTAGAGGGGGTGCTATCTTGGGAGTCAGACAGCTCACTGTCACCATAGAGTATGTAGAGAAGGAAAGGGCTGAGGACGCTCGCATCTTCCACCCCGAAGTGGGTTTGGCTCACACTCAAGGGCTCAGTATGGTGTGTGTCTTTGTCTACGTCTGAGATGGAATGTAAGTATGTTATTGATGGTATAAGAGGGGCCAGTGGTGGTATGTTGCAGACAGTGGGTTGAGTGACTATGTGGAGGTCAGTGTCTTACAGCGAGAATGTAAACATTTGGACTGTGCCATGCTGTCGTAGATAGCGTGTGGCGGGTGTGTGAGCCCCCATCTCCCCCAGGGTGGCCCCTCTCTCCCCTCTCCTTCACACCCTTCCTTCAGTTAGTGGGCGTGTATGTCCAGGCCCTGGCCTATGAGGGGATCGGCGGGGTGGGGGTGGGGCGGAGGGTGCAGCAGCATGGTGGGGTGGGGACCGGGGTAGGGGTGCAGAGACGGGCCGGCGTAGCCAGACTGGGACAGCAGGGCCCCGGGGTACTCTCCTGGAAGAGACGGCATCCCCTGAAGACCTGCGGAGGGGGAGAGAGAGAGAGAGAGAGAGAGAGAGAGAGAGAGAGAGAGAGAGAGAGAGAGAGAGAGAGAGACAGAGAGAGACAGAGAGAGAGAGAGAGAGAGAGAGAGACAGAGAGAGACAGAGAGAGAGAGAGAGAGAGAGAGAGAGAGAGAGAGAGAGAGAGAGAGAGAGAGAGAGAGAGAGAGAGAGAGAGAGACAGAGAGAGACAGAGAGAGAGAGACATGAAAACGGAAAGGAGTCAGTTTTCTTCGCTTTGTTGTCTAGTGAACATGGCCCAGTCGTCCTTATCTCTGTCTCTTACCTGCTGCCCTAAGAGCCAGGTGGGCTTGGCCGTCCAGTCCGTAGCCCCCCAGAGCTGCTCCCTCTGGGCTGTAAGGACCGCCTTGACCTGGTCAACCAAACACACACCCACATCATTCACCTAGCCTGAATGTCCATATAGATCAGCTACACACATATTAATTCAAAATACACACCTATAGCGTTAATACAATCTAGGGTTTGATAGATACATCAGTAACAATACAATAGATCAGGGAATACGTGGGTAATAACATGGTAAACTTACCTGAGCGATTTGACTGGTCAATCATGGGCTGTACTATTCTCCGTCTTGCATTGATAAACCTGGAGAGGAGGGGATATGAAAAGACAGAGGGAGAATTGATCTCTGGGTGATAATGGATTGATCAGTATTGATGGGGTCAGTGAAGGTCACTCTAAGGACCAGGCGACGAGGGACACAGTACTGTAGTAAAACACAGAGCTGATCATTGGTTATTGATCAGGGGGGTACTGACCAGTTGTTGACCTGCAGGATGGTCAGTCCTGTGTCCTGTGCCAGCTGCTTCTTCTGCTCCTCCGAGGGGTACGGGTGCTGGGAAGGGACATTCAGAACAACGGCATTATGGATTTGCAAAAGCGGTTGAGATTCAGCAAGAGCATGTTTAGCCTGTGCTTTTGGCATACATTATCATTCCATCAAATGTATAATGTTGGCTTCACAAGTATCTATGTAGAATTAAAAACCCAGAGCATGAATGAAATACATAAAGGAGACCTAGAACCATTAGAATACTTATGACTGACATTACATCTAATTACAGTCAAATTCTCTGGACTGACTTGACCCCTAAAGTGCAGCTCTCTCTCTCTCTCTCTCTCTCTCTCTCTCTCTCTCTCTCTGTCTCTCTCTCTCTGTCTCTCTCTCTCTCTCTCTCTCTGGCATAATTAGTGAGATCGACTTTAGAGTTTTTCAATATAACTGCTAATTATCAGAATTACTACATTTCACCATCATTTAATTTTCAACTGTATTTTTTTGCATTACGTGTATGATATCCCCTTCCTCCTCTCCCTCTTTCCTCTCCTCTCGGCTCCCCTCCTCTGGTTTTCTCTGCTTCTCTCGCTATTCTTTCTTCTGCCTCTCTTTTCTCACCGATAAATGCTGGAAGAGCCATGCCCTCATGATGTTGGTTGCCAGTTTGGGGAAAATGCCTCTCTTCTTGTTGTTCCTTTTGTCTCGGTCCGTCTCGTCCTCCTCTCCCGTACTGGGGGAGGCCACGCCCCCATCCAAACCATCCCCTGCCAGAGGACAATAGAGATATGGCATTAGCACAGAACGCGTGTGTGCGTCTGTGTGTGTGCGTCTGTGTGTGTGTGTTAACATGTCAGTACGCGTGTGTGTGTGTGCGTGCGTCTGTGTGTGTGTGTTAACATGTCAGTACGCGTGTGTGTGCGTCTGTGTTTGTGTTAACATGTCAATATGCGTGTGTGTATGTGCGTCTGTGTGTGTGTGTTAACATGTCAGTACGCGTGTGTGTGTGCGTCTGTGCGTGTGTTAACATGTCAGTATGCGCATGTGTGTCTGTGTTTGTGTGTGTGTTAACATGTCAGTACGTGTGTGTGTGTGTGTGCAACTGTGTGTGTGTGTTAACATGTCAGTACGCATGTGTGTGTGTGCGTCTGTGTTTGTGTGTGTGTTAACATGTCAGTACGCGCGTGTGTGTGTTAACATGTCCATGTCCAGGTTTATGTGTGTTTGTTGATTATGTTGTTAGTATGAGTGATTGAAAAGAAGAGTGTGTGTGTGTGCGGGTGTGTGTGTGTGTATGAGTTAGTGTGTTAGAGGTACCCGTATCACTGCAGTTGTCTGTGCTGTGTGAAGGGAGGCCACACGACATGCCAGGGGTCCCTAGTGGAGTGGACGCACAGTCATCTGGGTCCCGCAACCACGACTGATTCTACAGACAGCAAGGGAAGGAAAGAGATAGGAACATATTGAGATTAACAGGAAAATGAATAAGGTCCACACTCAGTATTTGTAGTGAAAGAAAGTAACATTCATTCCCTCTTTGGCCGACAGAGCATCATCAGTGTCTCTTTCAGAGACATATTGAGAGAGATATACTGAGACATCTGTGACGTTTGAGTTCATGTTCTCCTTGGTCTAGCCATTCGTCATTCAGGTGCCACCTACCTGCTCTGACAGACTGGTGCAGGAGCCAGTGAAATCCTCCACGTCGGACTTAGACCCGCCCTCCCTGTCATCCAGAATCAGGTCTGTGGGCATCTTGCCCTTCAGGCAGGTGATGTAGCGATTGCAGAAGTTATCACACAGGTCATGAACCTGGAGAATAGAAGACGAGGAAGAGGGAGAAGAGATGGTGTCAGGAAATAATATAGTACTGTAATGGTTTATGTGTGTGACGGCTGATCATATCTGGTTTGCCTGTCACTAGTCTGAATCATAAAGGGTGAGAGAGAGAGAGAGAGAGACAGAGAGACAGAGAGAGAGAGAGAGAGAGAGACAGAGAGAGAGAGACAGAGAGACAGAGACAGAGAGACAGAGACAGAGAGACAGAGACAGAGAGAGAGACAGAGAGAGAGACAGAGACAGAGACAGAGAGAGAGAGAGAGAGAGAGAGAGAGAGAGAGAGAGAGAGAGAGAGAGAGAGAGAGAGAGAGAGACAGACAGACAGAGAGAGAGAGAGAGAGAGACAGAGACAGAGAGACAGAGAGAGACAGAGAGACAGAGAGACAGAGACAGAGAGAGACAGAGAGAGAGAGACAGAGAGAGAGAGACAGAGAGAGAATAGATTTTAGATGAGTGAAGAAGAAGCACACCTTTTCCAGCTCCAACAGGTGGAAACGTAGTACCTGGATGGCCTGGATCATCTAAGAAGAACAGATTAGTAGCTATGAACACAATGCGTATGAGTTATTCTTAATCGATCGAGTTACTGTGTGTGTGTCCCTACACGTAGGCTATAAGCATTTGGTTATTTTGCTGTTACAGTATATACACTACCGTTCAAATGTTTGGGGTCACTTAGAAATTTCCTTTATTTTGAAAGAAAAGCAAATTTTTTGTCCATTAAAATAACATAAAATTGATCAGAAATACAGTGTAGACATTGTCAGTGTTGTAAATGACTATTGTAGCTGGAAAAGGCTGATTTTTTATGGAATATCTACATAGGTGTACAGAGGCCCATTATCAGCAACCATCACTCCTGTGTTCCAATGGCACGTTGTGTTAGCTAATCCAAGTTTATCATTAGAAAACCCTTTTGCAATTATGTTAGCACAGCTGTAATCGAACCCACAAATGCTGATGCTCCAGATACTCAACTAGTCTAAGAAGACCCGTTTTATTGCTTCTTTAAACAGTTTTCAGCTGTGCTAACATAATTGCAAAAGGTTTTTCTAATGATCAATTTGACTTTTAAAATGATAAACTTGGATTAGCTAACACAACGTGCCATTGGAACACAGGAGTGATGGTTGCTGATAATGGGCCTCTGTATGCCTATGTAGATACTCCATAAAACAAATGTATTTTATTTTTATTTCACCTTTATTTAACCAGGTAGGTCAGTTGAGAACAAGTTCTCATTTACAACTGTGACCTGGCCAAGATAAAGCAAAGCAGTGCGACAAAAACAACAACACAGAGTTACACATGAGAATAAACAAACGTACAGTCAATAACACAGTAGAAAATCTATGTACAGAGTGTGCAAATGTAGTAAGATTAGGAAGGTAAGGCAATAAATAGGCCATAGTGGTGAAATATTTACAATTTAGCATTAACACTGGAGTGATAGATGTGCAGATGATGTGCAAATAGAGATACTGGGGTGCAAATGAGCAAAAATAATAAATATGGGGATGAGGTAGTAGGATGGGCTATTTACAGATGGGCTGTATACAGGTGCAGTGATCGATAAGCAGCTCTGACAGCTGATGCTTAAAGTTATTGAGGGAGATGGTAGTCTCCAGCTTCAATGATTTTTGCAATTCGTTCCAGTCAATGGCTGCAGAGAACTGGAAGGAATGGCGGCCAAAGGAGGTGTTGGCTTTGGGGGTGACCAGTGAAATATACCTGATGGAGCGCATGCTACGGGTGGGTGTTGCTATGGTGACCAGCGAGCTGAGATAAGGCGGGATTTACCTAGAAAAGACCTATAGATGACCTGGAGCCAGTGGGTTTGGCGACGAATATGTAGTGAGGGTCAGCCAACGAGAGCATACAGGTCGCAGTGGTGGGTAGTATATGGGGCTTTGGTGACAAAACGGATGGCACTGTGATAGACTACATCCAATTTGCTGAGTAGAGTGTTGGAGGCTATTTTGTAAATTACATCGCCGAAGTCGAGGATCGGTAGGATAGTCAGTTTTACGAGGGCATGTTTGGCAGCATGAGTGAAGGAGGCTTTGTTGCGAAATAGGAAGCCGATTCTAGATTTAATTTTGTCTGGAAGGAGAGTTTACAGTCTAAACAGACACCTAGGTATTTGTAGGTGTCCACATATTCTGTCAGACCCGTCGAGAGTAGTGATGATAGTCCGGTGGGCGGGTGCGGGCAGCGTTCGATTGAAAAGCATGCATTTAGTTTTACTAGCATTTAAGAGCAGTTGGAGGCCATGGAAGGAGTATTGTATGGCATTGAAGCTCGTTTGGAGGTTTGTTAACACAGTGTCCAATGAAGGGCCAGATGTATACAGAATGGTGTCGTCTGCGTAGAGATGGATCAGAGAGTCACCAGCAGCAAGAGCGACATCATTGAAATATACAGAGAATAGGGTCGGCCCAAGAATTGAATCCTGTGGCCCCATAGAGACTGCCAGAGGTCCGGACAACAGGCCCTCCTATTTGACACACTGAACTCTATATGAGAAGTAGTTGGTGAACCGGGCGAGGCATCCTTTTGAGAAACCAAGCCTATTGAGTCTGCCGATAAGAATGCGGTGATTGACAGAGTCGAAAGCCTTGGCCAGGTCGATGAAGACGGCTGCACAGTACTGTCTTAAAAATCAGCCGTTTCCAGCTACAATAGTCATTTACAACATTAACAATGTCTACACTGTATTTCTGATCAATTTGATGTTATATTAATGGACAAAAAAAAATGCTTTTCTTTCAAAAACAAGGATATTTCCAAGTGACCCCAAACTTTTGAACGGTAGTGTACATGTGTATTTATTTTCATACCAGGTTGTCCAGTTCAGGATTTGTAGAAAAAATTGGCTTCTCTGAGCGAATCTGAAACACACAAGGAACAACTTCCACAGTCATTTGGATAATGGTTGGAGTTTTTACTGTACCCTGTAATTACACCTGCAACCCTGTACATACAACCCTGTACAACCCTCCACATACAGCTGTAACTCACCTGTTTGGCGAAGGATGCGATGTCATCGTTGAAGGAGTCTGAGGAGCATACATCACTGTGATGGGTCAGGCCTTGGAGGTGGGGCGGGACTGAGAGGGCTGTGACATCCCGCGGAGAGCAGGTGGCCAGCTCACACTTCTCAAACACCAGGGCCAGAAGTGGAAACAGGGGATGACTGTGCACACAGAACACACACAGTGTTAACACTTTACGCACACACACACACACTCTCTCCTCAACACATGCATGTACACATTAAATACACACACACATCCAGGAAAATGCATACAGGCACAGGGCACACTGATTATAAATATACATGCATACTATTAGAATGAAATCTAACAAACAAACACACACACACACAAACTGCAGTGAAATAGTTATTTTCTGCTCACCCATAAATCTGGTCCCTGTGGTGTTTGAGGGAATCTGGGACAGTGTGGCCATAGTGAGGGGGGGGCAGTGAACTCATGGCCTCTACATACCCCCCCACAGGCATGCCCTCTGACCCTGAATAGTGCACCAGGTCTTCATACTGAGGAACATGGGGGAGAGAGATAACATATTCAACATGTGTGTTGGGATATATTTCAGTCACCTGCATTTTGTTATTTTTGGTAGTAAACCTAAGAGTTGTGGAGAGAAGTGGAGAAAGTGAGAGAGAGTGAGAGTGAGTGAGTGAGTGAGTGAGTGAGTGAGTGAGTGAGAGAGAGAGAGAGAGAGAGAGAGAGAGAGAGAGAGAGAGAGAGAGAGAGAGAGAGAGAGAGAGAGATTAGGAGATGAGGCCCCCTGTGAATACAGAGGCAGATCACTTCGAAGTTGTAGCTAATTTTCTCTCCTCCTTCATAAACACTGACTAGAGGCTCCTTGCTGAGCAGTTTTTCAGAGGGAAGAGCAACATCCACACTGGGACAATTGACATGAGATAAACAAACACACAGAGATTCATACATAAACATGAGCCTATGCTCTCTATCTTTCACACACTCCATTATCATATCTCCCTCAACATTACAGAGCTGATGTGTGTTAAACTGTAGCTGCCTTCAGTCTCCAAGTCTTTTCTTCTGTCAGCAAAAGCCAGTACTTTTGTCCTGGATTAAAGTATGGCCAATCATAGTCCCATATGGCTGCGTGATCACATCGTGCACCTGCTCTGCGGTTTTGTCGGGACACCTTTTGTTTTATGGATACTTGCTATTAACACAATCACCACTATCAGATTCCGTCCCTTTCTGTACGCATGAGCTCTCGGATTACAGTGCGACTGTAGCGGCTGTGCGTCAACGGATCAAAGCACCAAAATCAAGATGAGGAATTCTTCCAATTTTCCTAAAAGACATGAGGCTGAGAGAAGGGCTTCATATGTGAGAAACACTTACAGTGTTAATACGATTATAATTTACTGCAATCCTCATCATTATCAGGATAGTACAAAGAGAGAGCTTAGTTTGCTATACGAATATCTAGACATATATTATGAATATTAATAATAACAATTAACCATAGACCAGTGGATGGATAACATAGCAGCATGCGCATCATTCATGTGTTGTTATTGCAGTTGTTTTACGTAGTATTTACATAAACTATCAATACTTGTTTGAACTTGCAATGTGCAATATATTCAATAAATACAAATCACACCAGATTGCCTGTTGGCAAAAACAAAGTTTGCAAACATTCGACTATAGGCTTGTATTTCCAAAGCCATTCCACAGTGTAATTATTCTCACGGAGAAAATGTGTTTTTGTCAGACAAATACAATGCATTTAATTCGAGTAGCCTATGTTCAAAATAAAAAGCAACAATGGGAACGTAAATTATAATTGGTATCCTATGTTGTCCCAACACCCTGCTTATTCCAATCAAAAGTGATAGTTTGTGACAATAGTTTTCTGTTTAGCATACATGTAGGCACAATAGACGTAGGTAGTTATGTAAAAACAGAATGGTTTAAAGGTTTCCAAAGAGATGCATTTTCTTTTGGTTATTGAAGGTCGCCTAATAACCATATGCTCGAATCACAGACTAATGCCACCAATTGTAAACAGTGGGATATACTGTATATTTTACAGTGCATGGGACAACACATATAATTTATGAAATGCTTTCCTTTGGTGCATATAACCGGAATTAGGCTAATTATGGATCATTGACTGACACACTTTCTTGACCTTGTTTCAGTGAACTAAAGTAGCCTATTGGCCTATACGCTATTTCTGAATTGTAATAAAATTGGACAAAGAAAGTACCTGTTTTGTTGACTTTAATTAGCGTAAATTACGAAATTCTTAACAGGATTACACTAATATAACTAAAACCAAATATGAAATGTAAATGAAAAGCGACTACGTAATCACCTGTAGGCCTAATTACAGTAAACCGAAACATCCTATCCGGAAAAGTTACTTTGATTTGCTCGAGCCGAGGCCGCTGACACTCAGGCTATAAGACATATCAACATTTCTTAATTTCCTCAGTCAACTGCAAGCCGAACGTGTTATTACACAGATAACAAATAGCCTCAATTTAATCTGACCTATGACCTTTTCTTAAACATTTTATTCGACATAAAAGACAGATACAGAAAAGCGCAACAGTTCACTACATGGGAGAGTTATTCAAAAAAATATTGTAGCCTATGTCTGCAGCCTTAGATATTCAGCAGGTTAGTAGTGTATGCCAATTATCTTTAGGAATGGAAAAGAGTGGCCACTGACTGCATAGTGCACATAGCAACGGGATCCGCGAGCCGCGGACTCACTGTAGCAAAAGAGTTGACCTACTTAACGACTTGGTCTGCCTCTCCCGTCTCTCTTTTTCCTCGACCTAATCACTTCACCTCATACTGTATATGGACATATCATGTCTTTCCACATTCACAACCACTTTTATTGCTCATTATAATCGAATGTTAATTGCTGCAGGAAACACACATTCTCAGTTTTAAATAGCCTATATTTCAAATATTAGGCTACACTATACATATTGAAACCCAGATAAACGTTTATGGCTGTCAAGGGTGAGGTTTTACACCCTATATAAGAGCTGTATGTTTATAGTCCTAAAGCCCTTGTAAAATAATGAGAATAGTATCATTCTGACAGTTGTTAATGTATACGTGACCCTATATTGAAATATAAAGAACAATTCACAGCTAATTTGTCAGCAAGATAATATATATGAAATGTATAGGCTATTTCCACATTTCAAACTAGGCTACTTGACATTATATCGACTCGACCCTAATGATTTAGGTCAGGTCAGTCTATTTAGGAATATTCAAAGCATGCACAATTATGTCAATAAGGTTATTCCTTCATTGGCCCTGTATAACTGGGAGCTGTGGCCTACGCGAGGGAGAACAGGGAGCGAGGCGAGACAGGCGGCGAGGGGCGCTACGTCAAAACGTAAGGACCGAGCAAAGAGGCAAAATGCTACGTAATAATTAAACTAGCAAGATGATTATCTGCAGAGAAGGGTACACACTAACGTGATGCTACATGATAAGTGAGTGTAAAATACGCAGTATAATAGAGTAAACAGCCATCCTACCCTCTTATCCATGCGACACGGAAGCCAATCCTACTCCGGGAAGGATGAGACCAGACCAGCTGTCCAGCGCAGGCGTTCTGCCTCCTGTATCCAGATTATATGATGAAAATAACGCTCTTTAATAAACGAATAGATGGTGAAATTATAACAGTTGCAGGATCAAACACGTAGTCTCGTCGTTATTAAGAAGGGGGTTGGTTAGAAAAAAACAAGAGCTGACCCAGAGTGTAGACCATAATTAGGCTACAGCAATAGCCTAGGTTACTATTGGCTACAATCCGCTACAAATAATTCCGAAGTAAATCTAATCGTTAATTTTTTTGCAATCAAGCAGCTTTATGATCCAAATTTAGAGGTGCATGACCAAATAAACGATGTGTATTCAATAGCTATCACCAATAAAAGTATATAAACCATTAGGCTATGTTACATACAGGCATCAAAGATTACAGAAAGACAATACAGCAATTTAGAAAAAAAATATTCCATAAAATATCCCACCGAAACCTAGATTTGACGTATAGGTTATAGTAACTTTCAGGCGGTACTCGTGGTATCCTTTATGGGCTTCGGTTTCGAGAGCGCTCTGGTAGGTCCGCACGTTAGATCTTTGGGTCCGGCTCGCAGGCGAGATTCTTGGTGAGGAGATATAGCGTCCTTTTTGGTCGTTCTCGCTGTCCGTGGACTGTCGCGACAGGCTGGAAAATGTCACAGCGACATGGGCGATGTTGCTTTAAACATTGAGAGAAGCAGAGAAGATGTGGGTTGAGATGGTGGTTGGGAGTTGTTTAGGGGGTCAAAACACGACGGGGTCTCTCACCCCCACCTTCTTATCACACACACTCGCGCATTACAAACGCAGGATCCCCTCGTTGTATTCCACTGGCACGCTCTACACTCACATAGCACGCATTAGCACAGTTTATTCCCTTTCACCGTTGCTGATTCATGACAAGATAATATCTGATATCTTGTCATGAACTCCTAGATGTAAGGTCGAACACAGCATTTTCTTCATATTATAAAAAATAAAATAAAAATCTTCATATTATCTCGTGGTCTTTACATTCCATAATCTGCAGGATAGTGCGCGCATTTATTAATGGGCGACATACAATCGTTATTGCTACTGAAAATAATGTTAATATTGTTTCCAACACTTGCCTCAAGCATCTGTTGTATCCCAACTCTCAGTAACTGCATTTTTTTTTTGTTTTTAGTAGCATGTCAAATGAAGTATAATTCATAGAAAATGCTGATGATTCTTTCAGATAGACTATATTAACATGTATGTTGGTTATTGGCCGCACAATTCAGAATTCTGATACATTTCTGTATAGCCAGGTTCATTCAACAACACTGGAACAACCCACCACAGTGCATTTTGGTATCATAAAAGTAATTATAGAAAACGCTATTAAATGTCTCATACATTGGTTCTACGCAAGATGTCCTATAGTTTTTACACATGATAACATTATTTTATGACGACAAATCAGGTCATAAATTATTTTCAATAGGATAGGTCTATGACAATACATTTATAGGCTGATAATGACTATAGTTGTGGGTTTTTAGTTTTTGTTGACTTAATGTAAAACATATGTCTTCTCCATTACAATTGCCTAAATGTCCCCACTTTGCTTGGAACAGCAGGCCATTTTATTATACTGAAGATGTGTAAAAACCAGGCTACCTTTCTCTAAATATTTTTTTTTATCGTTCTAACTGGACGGGAAACTTTCACAGCTCCGTGGACTTCGTCTTGTGTTGTAAATTACTCTAAAGTAAGATAATAATTATTCAAAACGGTTCTCTTTCCCCTCTCCCGCGGCGAAGGACCAACAGGAGTCCAAACTTCAATCGGCAGAGCGGTTGCGGGCACATGGGCCGGGGATAGGCTTCACCGCGGGCGGCGTGGGGCATGACTTGGGGTGCAGCCACCGAGCGCCGTAACATCAACCAACCTGCAGCCTTTTAACACCGCGGGAAGTTAATTCACAATAGCGATAATCATAGCCTTTAGACCCCTCTAACATCGAATCCATAGCATCATTGAAAAACGTGAACGGACAGGAAAAGTCACTAAATACACGGCTTAATAGGGTATTTCTAAATGATTAACAGGGATACACCAATTTCCAGTCCTATTTTGATTGTTTTATGTTGGTCATCATGGGTTAAAATAATTCATAAGCTACATTTTATAAATATAAACTATGCATGTGTGGTGCGTGTTTCAATATTGTGTGTAGGGCTTCATGAAGAAATTATCTGTGCATAGTTATTGTGCAAGATCCAAACATTTTGATGAGGTTGCTGGTGTTGTAGGGATGCTTCGCTAGACTACCCCATCCTTCGGGAAGCACACCCTTGTGCTTCAATGAAATCCATGTTATCCCATTTCTGACACCAATGCAGTTACTTTAGAGGTAAAACCTCAGGAGTTGAAGGGGGAGTCTGCAGTTTAAATATCAACAAAGTGGGCACCCTGCCACTGTTTTGGTCAACAGCTGAGAGACGGGGCTGAATAAATGTACACTCTTAAATTAATAGACAGAGCTATGAATGCAAGGACTGACCATCCATGAGATCTAAACGATAGTTTCAGACATGTTTTTTGGGGTTCTGTCGTGGTACGACTGTTGAACTCAGGTCATGAGGCATTTGTAAAGATATATTCTTCAAGAATCAATGGGTAGCCTATATATCATTCATTAAAAAGTCAACAAATGGATACAGATTAACCCTTTATACCCTCCGCCTAGCATCTCTTAAGCACTGGCAGTTTGAAGTGACTCAAAACCATTTTTATTTTGCATATCCGATTAGAATCTGTTATTTTTCCTGCAGTCTGAACAGACAAAAAGCACATTTCAAACCACCTTAGTAAGTAGGTTGCTTGTTGCTTGCTCGCTACTATGTGGACAGTTTGACAAGTACATGTGGTAGCTAACTAGCTACCTAGCTAGCTAGTTGACTGCTGTGGTTTGCCAAAAAAGGACTCATTTTGAATGTTGGATCATCTTATCCTTTGAGGCTTTAAAAAGTGTTCTTACACTATGATTTTGAACATGCAAAGCAACTGGGAAACATGGCAGGCATTGTTGTCACCTTAGCTTGCTACATAACTTATGAACGATAGGAAGCATGGGCACTGCCCCCAATCAGCCTACACCACAGCGCACACACCCGTCGTTACTATGACAACTAGTGTAGCCATGTCAGCAAATGACTGCTGTCTGAACACACACAAATCTGATTTGGTCGCTTGTATCTTGCTGTTTGGACAGTCAATATTCCAAAACGTATCTGAAAAACAAAACTGATTTGAGCATTATAAGGCCTGCAGTGTGAACAAGGCTTAAGACCAACCCACCTATGCAATTAAGGCAAGAGGTTGGAATCTTTTGACAAGGAAGCTGGTGTACTAAGGACTTCACACTATATACAATATTTTCAGTGTATGGAGAGGATGTTAGAAGGAGTAGTTCTGAGTAGCCTGTATGGCATGGCTGCGGTAGTGTTTGTCAGGCCCTGTCAGGGTTGGAGCGGCTGCTACTGTGCATTTGTTTGTGTGGGAGTCAAGGTGCTCGTGATTCAAAGCTAGGCCTTTACTGCAGGCATTGCCCAAGGCTAAAAAAGCAGAGAAAGGCTGAGCAGGAAACAACAACAAGAGATGATGAAAAAGGTGTGTTTTTGTGTTTGTGTGTGTGTGTGTGAGTGTGTACCTGTTTTCTGGATATTACAAAGTCATCAGAAAATAGTTTCTTAACCAAATATCAACATTTTCTGCCAGACTGATTAAAATTAGCCCATTCATTACATTGATTTAATGGCTTTTTAGGGACATTGTGCAAACCCTCCGGTCCAACTGGACCTGTACATCAGCCAGTCCATTGGGAGATCTCCTGGTATACTGAGGTGTATTCACTAGGAACCAAACGGAAGCTAACGGGGAAGGACTAACCTGAACTTGTCCAATAAGAAACACTTGTTTCCGTTGCAAAACCTTTTCCATTGCAAAACATTTTGCTAAAGTTTACTGCAATGTTTCACTAATGAATACACTCCTGCTGTATCCAGAGGCAGAAAAACTCAGCATGTCCTCATTTTTAACACTAGGCCTATCTCTCTCCCTCAACATCCATGGCAATACAAAACCTCAGCGTTCCATGTAGTCATGATTTATACTACATAGCCTTCACTTTGAGTGTTTGTGTAGATATTGTATAGATATTATCATTGCTTCTAGATCACGTAGATAGCACAGGTACACGTACAGTGCATTCGGAAAGCATTCAGACCCCTTATTAAAAATATAAATAAATTCAATAAAAATATTGGACAAAAGACATGTCACGACAAGAGAGACAACACTACATAAAGAGAGACCTAAGACAACAACATAGTATGGCAGCAACACAACATGACAACAACACAACATCTACCATGTCTTTTGTCCTATATTTTTATTGAATTTATTTATATTTTTAATCCCAGCCCCCATCCCTGCAGGAGGTCTTTTGCCTTTTGGTAGGCCGTCATGGTAAATAATAATTTGTTCTTAACTGACTTGTGCTGCAGTGTGTGCAGCACAAAACAGGGTACAAACAACAGCACAAAGGGCACGAAGGTAGAGACGACAATACATCACGCAAAGCAGCCACAACTCACCAGAGATAAAACTCCAGATCTCGACACAATCCTGTCTCGGAGATCTACGGACAATTCCTTCGACCTCATGGCTTGGTTTTTGCTCTGACGTGCACTGTCAACTGTGGGACCTTATATAGACAGGTGTGTGCCTTTCCAAATCATGTCCAATCCATTGAATTTACCACAGGTGGACTCCAATCAAGTTGTAGAAACATCTCAAGGATGATCAATGGAAACAGGATGCACCTGAGCTCAATTTTGAGTCTCATAGCAAAGGGTCTGAATACTTATGAAATAAGGTATTTCTGTTTTTTATTTGTAATACATTTTGCAAACATTTCTTAAAACCTGTTATAATTTTGTCATTATGGGGTATTGTGTGTAGATCTATCAGGAAAACAACAAATGTAATGCATTTTAGAATAATGCTGTAACTTAACAACATTTTAAAAAAGTCAAGGGGTCTGAATACTTTCCGAATGCGCTGTATACTGCTCTTGTTGTTAGTGAACATTACAACATAGACCAGGGTTGGGAAAGTAGCGGCTTCCACGCAGATCTAGAAGAAATTCAGTTTGAGCGTTAGAATAGAAGACGTTGCAGGAAACGTGTTATAAAACAGCTAAATCTTCTCTCTGCTCCATGGCAAAATGTGTAGAATTGCAGCAAACTTGCTTTAAAACTGCATAATTTTCTCAACTTCCCATGGCAAAATGTGTGGAATTGCAGGACATTAACTCTAAAACTTCAACATTTTCTGTCTGTTGTCAAGAGGGGTGCCGCTAAAATGTTTGCTTAGGGCCCCCAAAACGCTAGGGCCGACTCTTACTGCATGTGTGGGTATGGATGTGGATATGCAAACCCCCAAACCACTGTGGCACCTCATGATGAGATCAACGGCCCACCAAAGTTGCCCATCTCTGACATAGAATGTGTCTTGTGTCCAGCATGTTAACGGTAAAACGGTGGGCCGTTGACATAGTTGCTTGTGGAAGAGGAGGGAGCCCCTGGGATAAATACTACCGGTTGCCCTTGGTTTGGTAACCTTGGCCAACCAGGCTAGTTGACACGGTTGACTCCACCATAAAGGGAATATGGTTGCCGGTTACCCACGGTCCAGTGGGAACATCAGAGTGAGGTGACCCACCAGTCAAGGAGCGGCACTCTCCAAAGGGGAGAAGGGGGTAAGAGGTGGGAGAGAGAGGGGGGAGGGGAGGGGCAGAGTGCTTTTTTATGAGCGTGTGCCTCTCCAGTTTCTGGGTCGTCTGGCCGCATGGACATAAATTATCTCTCTCCCTCACTCTCTCTCTCTCTCTCTCTCTCTCTCTCTCTCTCTCTCTCTCTCTCTCTCTCTCTCTCTCTCTCTCTCTCTCTGTCTCTCTGTCTCTCTCTCTCTCTCTCTCTCTCTCTCTCTCTGTCTCTCTCTCTCTCTGTCTCTCTCTCTCTCTCTCTCTGTCTCTCTCTCTCTCTCTATCTCTCTCTCTCTCAATTCAATTTCAATTTGAGGGGCTTTATTGTCATGGGAAACGTATGTTTACATTGCCAAAGCAAGCGAAAGAGATAATAAACAAAAGTGAAATACACAATTAAAAAAGTTGTATTTACAATGGTGTTTGTTCTTCACTGATTGCCCTTTTCTTGTGGCAACAGGTCACAAATATTGCTGCTGTGATGCACACTGTGGTATTTCACCCAGTAGATATGTTTAGTTTATCAAAATTGGATTTGTTTTCAAATTATTTGTGGGTCTGTATAATCTGAGGGAAATATGTGTCTCTAATATGGTAATACATTTGGCAGGAGGTTAGGAAGTGCAGCTCAGTTTCCACCTCATTTTGTGGGCAGTGTGCACATAGCCTGTCTTCTCTTGAGAGCCAGGTCTGCCTACGGCAGCCATTCGCAATAGTAAGGCTATGCTCACTGAGTCTGTACACAGTCAAAGATTTCCAAAATGTTGGGTCAGTCACAGTAGTCAGGTATTCTGCCACTGTGTACTCTCTGTTTAGGGCCAAATAGCATTCTAGTTTGCTCTGTTTTATTGTACATTCTTTCCAATCTGTCAAGTAATTATATTTTTGTTGATATGGTTGGGTCTAAATGTGTTGTCCTAGGGCTCTGTGGGGTCTGTTTGTATTTGTGAACAAAGCCCCAGGACCAGCTTGATTAGGGGACTCTTCTCCAGGTTCATCTCTCCGTAGGTGATGGCTTTGTTATGGAAGGTTTGGGAATTGCTTCCTTTTAGGTGGTTGTAGAATTTAACAGCTCTTTTCTGGATTTTGATAATTAGTGGGTATCGGCCTAATTCTGCTCTGCATGCATTATTTAGTGTTTTATGTTTTACACTATTTTTAGCCAGATCCTAACTGATATGTTGAATTTTATGTTCCTTTTGATGGCATAGAAGGCCCTTCTTGCCTTGTCTCTCAGATCGTTCACAGCTTTGTGGAAGTTACTTTTGGCGATGATGTTTAGGCCGAGGTAAGTATAGTTTTTTGTGTGCTCTAGAGCAACGGTGTCTAGATGGAATTTGTATTCGTGGTCCTGGGAACTGGACCTTTTTTGGAGAACCATTATTCTTGTCTTACTGAGATTTAGTGTCAGGGCAGAGGTCTGACAGAATCTGTGCAGAAGATCTAGGTTCTGCTGTAGGCCCTCCTTGGTTGGTGACAGAAGCACCAGATCATTAGCAAACAGTAGACATTTGACTTCAGATTCTAGTAGAGTGAGAAGACTTTGCCTTTGTTTTGGTTTGTTTGTTTGTCAGTTAGGGTGTGCAGGGTGAATACGTGGTCTGTCGTACGATCATTTGGTAGAAGGTCTATTTGACATTTGCTCAGTACATTGTTTCTGTTAATAATAATGTTAATGATAATGCAGAGGATTTTTATCAAGGTTGCATATCCCACGGTCTCTCTCTCTGTCTCTTTTTCTCTCTCTCTCTCCGTTTCTCTTTCTTTCTCTCTCATGTTTCCCTTCCTTTGGAGAAGCCATCACTGCCTTTCGCCATTCTCTCATTTTCTCCCCTTGTTTCTCTCCCTAGTTCCCTCCCTCTCTCTCTCCCTCCCTCCTCCACTCTCCTTATAGATGGAGATTAAGTCTGGGCTGGAGCCCCATCCGTTTCCCTGACTGTTTGTTATTAAGGAGATGGATGGAGGCTTGCAGTGCCAGCTCGACGCAGCCGCAATTACAGCAGGTCCAGTGATAGATGGAGAAAGAGCGAGAGGGAGCGAGGGAGGAGATGGAGAGAGGGAGATAGAGAGAGAGGCATCTATCACGCCCTGTAATCTACCTGTCACTGCTCGGGGAAGGCTGGGAAAGGAGGCTGGGCCTGGGGTGAGGTGGGTGGCGGGGAGTGAGGATGGAAGATATGAGGACTGACCAATACAGCGCCATGACTATTGGTTAAAGGTTTCATATCCTTCTTTTGCTCTGTCCTTCCCCCAAACAATTACACGAAAAGATGCCCTCCAGTACTAAAGAAAAAAAAAAGCCCTCATTAACTAATTGATTGTCTTGAGGTTATTGAATTTAGTATTGAATTCTGGGTGTTTGTGTGCCAGTGTGTGTCTGGCTGCTTAACAGTGTTGCATCAGATACTGTATGCTGTTACGTTGTTATGTGGATGTGTGCTGTTGTTATGTGGATGTGTGCTGTTGTTATGTGGATGTGTGCTGTTGTTATGTGGATGTGTACTGTTGTTATGTGGATGTGTGCTGTTGATGGGTCATAACTTGATCAGACTGATCCCACCACGGTGTGCCAGAGAGCGCTACAGGAGGTCCTTCCTGCCGGCGGCTATTAGACAATATAATGCCGTCGGCAACATAGATCTGGAACTGTTGGGGTGCTAGGACCTAGTTTAACAATTATGCATCCATCCGTGAATAACTCTGGTCCGTCAGCACTCATCCACTCAGGACCTATTTATTCATACTGGTCTGTATATACATACTCATGTACAGTTGTTATATCATATCACATGCAATATTGTAAGTAATTATTGGACTTAACTTAAGTGGGCATTCACTCAGGAATGCATATTAGTATCCTGTCAGTTGCACCTTTTCTCATTGCTTTTAGTATATCGAATGTGCAATACGTGCAGTTGTCTGTAATTAAACCCTGCGCACTAAGGACTGTATTTAAGGGAATTACTATTATTACCCCAAATGATATCATACACACATTTAGCTATTAAAGTATCTCTTCCTGTCATTTACCTGTACAGTTTGTGTAACCATGCAAGTATTCACTTATCTGTAAATATAACTGTATACCTAACTGTACAGCTAATTTAAACATGCAAAATTTTCACTTACCTGTTCATTTACCCAGTCTGTCTATTAAGTAAACTATTATTACCCTCGACCTGTATAGTATAGTTAACCATCCAACATCCACCAATGTATAGTGTACATATTCAGCCAACCACTCATACTATGCAATGTCTTTTTTATAGATTTTATTTTTTTGCACTCCAGATATCTTGTATTTCTATACTTTTTCATACTGCCGCTCTATGTATCATGTACTGTGTATCTGTCTTTTGTGTACTTTCGTTGTGGCATTTTGCACCTGCCCTGTGTTTTGTTGTAGCTGCTTGACAATGAAATTTCCCCCCCGGGGGATCAATAAAGTACCTATCTATCTATCTATCTATCTATCTATCTATCTATCTATCTATCTATCTATCTATCTATCTATCTATCTATCTATCTATCTATCTATCTATCTATCTATCTATCTATCTATCTATCTATCTATCTATCTATCTATCTATCTATCTATCTATCTATCTATCTATCTATCTATCTTTAATTTACAGGTCAGGAGATGAAGCCTCTAGAATGTCATTTGTTTGGTTTGAAGGGAAACATTTTTGAATTGAGATAATTGAATGCACACGTGCAAACACAAACACTTAAGCGCACGCACCCGGACACACATGCACACACATGCACACACACATCACGCCATCACACATTGTGCTATGGCCTGCACACACCAACACACACCTGTTGGTGGTATCAAGGAAGCGACCGCCTTAAGAGAAGCGCATGATTTTGACACGTTTTTCCCCTCAATGTTAGAGAAATATTATGAAAGTTAATCCAAGCCTCTCCTCTCTCTCCCCTCCTCCTTATTCTCATCTGTCCAGGAGAGTGAGGTATGGGATGGAGGGATTAATTATCTTCCGTTGGCCATGGGAGTGATAGATGGACGGATGTGGGGGGGAAAAGAAGGGAGGGGAGAAGAAGACAGGGGCAAAGGAGAGAAGCAAAGTGAAGAGGTCCATAAATCTGACGGGGGACGTGGTCTGCATCACACATTAATATGATCTCCGAGAGCTATGATAACCCAGGCTAGAAATGTAAGGAATGGCAAGAGATGGAATCTAATCTTAGAAATAATATCTGAATGAATCTTTAGCAATGGGTCATTATGCAAAGGAAAAATGCATTTGTTTTGAACAAGGCTCAGGTGTGAGGACGGAGGCCATAGCAGAACCAGCAGATGGATCATACTGTTTACAGTTGGGCTTAGCCAAGAGTTACAGAAGTGACTGTAGGTTCCATTGATAGTGGGACACCTCTCTCCTTCCTCCCAGGATATATATAGGATATATGGTGAAAACTCCCTCTAACCCATGCTTCGACCAATCAAATACCTTTAGATTTGTGGGAAGTAGTGAACAAGTGTACACTTCAGGAGAAATTATCAGGACACCCATGTCTTGACCAATCCAATGCCTTTAGATTTGTGGGAAGTAGTGAACAAGTGTACACTTCAGGAGATATTATCAGGACACCCATTGTGTAGTTCTACGGCCCAGCCGAGAGGAGACTGGTGGTTCAGTAACAACACAGGAAATTAACAAGAATACTGAAAATAGAGCCAATTAGAGAGTGCTTTCCCCATTGGCCCTCCTGTGCATTAGGGAGCCCATAGGCCAAGAAGGGTGTGTTTTTGTGTGTGTGTGTATGTACATATGTGTGTATGTGTGTGTGTCTGTGTGGGGTGTCTATTTGTCTATCTGTCTGTGTGTTTGTTTGAGAATGTTTTCAGAACAGTCAGCATGGAAACGGACCATGGTTTGTTTACCCCTAACAACAGACAAGCTGAACATGGAATAATTGATCAGTTCCTCAAGTGCCAGATTCCTTTTTCAAGTACAACGTGTCAACAACAACACTAGAGAATGCAGTGGAATGCAAACTAGTAAACGTCCATTTACAGCTACATTCATGGATGTTCCTTTATGCAAGCACCTGAGTTAATGTCAGTTAATGTGTGTGCTGTGTCCCTTTGTTTGTGTCCAAATGCGTGCATGCATGCGTGTGGTTGTGCACACTTATAGGTGGTTTAGCGTGCACTTGTCTGTGCACTAGCGTGTGCGTTTTCAATCATCTTCTTGAATCAACTGTAAATGCAGATGTGCTGTGACCTGACTAAGATCAGATAAAGTGCCCCCCCCCCCTCCTTAATTTGTCATGGGCCAGCTGTCGGGCTGCTGTGATTGGTTGTTGTGGGAGACAGATCGCCGATAGGCTCTGATTAATAGTACTGGCTCTGGAACTTACTCATTGATCAAGGGAACAGGCGAGGGGGAGGGAGAGGACAGGAGAGGAGGGAGGGAGGGAATGAAAGAGAGAAAAAGCATTCCCTGTCGCTCTGTCAGTGTTTGCTGATACCCTGATTCCTGAAAAAACCTGCCGGCACTGTAGATATGGAGAATGTTAGTGAGAAGGCCTAAAAGCACAGTGTTATCATATTTGGTGTAGGCCTATACTAGCATAGATGTATAGTAATGTTATTAAGTGCAAGTAACTCAGAAGGTTGGTCTCTCTCTCTCTGTCTCTCTCTCTCTCTCTCTCAATTCAATTCAAAGGGCTTTATTGACCTGGGAGACATATGTTTATAAACGGAATAGACAATAAACAAAAGGGAAATAAACAAGGGAAACATTAGTAAACATTATACTCATAAAAGTTTTAAAATAATATAGACATTTCAAATGTTCTATTATTGGCTATGTACAGTGTTGTAACGATGTGCAAGTAGTTGAAGTATGAAAGGGAAAATAAATCAACAGATAAATATAGGTTGTATTTACAATATTGTTTGTGCAACGGGCCACGAATCTTGCTTATTTCGCCTAACAGATATGGTTGTTTATCAATGTTTGATTTGTTTTCAAATTCTTTGTGGGTCTGTGGGAAATCTCTCTCTCTCTCTCTCAATTCAATTGAATGGCTTTGTTGTCATGGGAAACATATGTTAACATTGCCAAAGCAAGTGAAGTAGATAATAAACAAAAGTCAAATCTCTCTCTCCATATGGTACAATGTTGGAGAATATGTGTGCCTTTCATTTGAATAAGAATATATGCATGTCATGGAGAAAAGCATACTGACCCACTTGGCTAGCTGGCAAATAGTCCTTGTGTGTTCTCACTCCAGTCCCAGAACTTGAAGAAGTAAAGGCCTCATCATACCACACAACCTGGGTATAGTTCAAACATCCACCAGAGAGAGACAAGCACAACAAATATTATGTGGTGTGCGTGGGTCTAAGCCACACTGTACGTGTAGCTAAACATTGAGGTGGTCCATGTGGGTGGGCATTGTGGGAAATGGACTGCTGTGTAACTACTGAATAAGGTCCATGTGTGTGCTTGAATGTGAATAACTGTGCATGTAAGTACATATGCGTGTGTTGAGCTCTCTCTGTCGGGTGGTCAGTAGTGGGAGGTCGTGACCTGGTCGAATACGGGGGAGTGGAGATCATCAATCAACGAGGGGCAGACCTGAGCAGCAGGACCTCCACCATCAACTCCACCACCACCACCCCCTCCACACCACCCCCTTCCCCCTCCACCCCCTCTACCACCCCACAGGGAAACAGATGGCCTTGGGACAACTGGCTCTTGCTCACCTCTATCTCTCTCGTAACACACACACACACACACACTATATGCACCAACTCAATGATGCAAACAAGAAAATGACACATACATACATACATACATACATACATACATACATACATACATACATACATACATACATACATACATACATACATACATACATACATACATACATACATACATACATACATACATACATACACACATGCTCTGTTGGATACACACGACAGGATCCACACACTCACAGTGCAAAGATTATTAATCATACACAAAGATACACATGGTGCTAAAATACAGGCACATATATTGTTTATGTTAACGTATTCATGAAGACCACACAAACATGCATGTAAACAAACTCAAACACAATAGTCTTCAGTTTTATAAGCTGGACATGTGCCATTGACTGGGTATATGTGTATAGCATTAGCGCCCCCTGCTGACAATAAAGATTTAAACAGTTAAAAAAGGGATATTTTACTCAAAAAAAAATATTGAATATAATTTGCATCATCATCACAGTTTTTACTCTGTACTGAAAGTGCTCCATCTTGACAACTCGACTGCTGACATGAACATTTTTCTGAGATTGTAGTAACAGTGGGCTAATGAAGAAAATACTAAAAATAGTTTGGGGATAAAATATCCCTTAAAATGAATTTCAGCCAAAGACAAAATCCCACAATTCACAGAAAACAGACACCAGATTATCAGCAAACTTTTATTGATGATACTTTTCAAACTCGCACGGTTAAACAGAATTAACTGCTTCTAAAAACATCCACACAAGCAACAAAGATAATGCATTGTCTGAGATACTGAATCCAGACAAAGGAAAAAACAGGCTGTAAACCTTAGAACACTCCTTAATGTTAAAGTCGTCTTATGCTGAGACTCTCTGGTAAGCTATACTGGTACTTAGTTAGGAAACACAAATACTGTGTACAGCATTATAAGTGTTTCCCTAAATTATTAAAACATATATACTGAAGTAAATTCAAGCACACTATAAAAACGTTAGAAAAACCCTATAAAAACGTCAGAAGAACACCTTAGAGGACCTAACCCCTAGGATGAAACAGGAAGAGAGGGGCTCAGTCCACAGCACCATGGAATTCACTGCCCAAAGTTTGACACACACAAACAAGCACAAGCACATTCACACACACACACACACACACACACACACACACACACACACACACACACACACACACACACAGATAGAGTGCTTTGCTGTAGGGGTTACAGTAATTGTACAGAGCTGTGTTATATTAGCACAGAGCTACAGGTGGAGGAGGAGGGGTCACGGCAGTTCAACCAGGCCAGCTCAATTTGGTTGGCTGAGTGATGGTCAGGTGACCTGTCGTTGGGTCCATCAGCCCATTAACCTCCAGGCAGATTCCTTCAGCCACTTGGCAACGTCCTTCTCAATGGCCTGACAACCAGAGATAGAAAAGACAGATCAGGACGAGGGGAAGAGAAGTTTTAAAAATGATATTCTGTAATGACATAACAGATGGACTACGGGGCAGTTACCTGGACACAGATTATGATTACTTCTGGACTAACAAACCATTGACCGTGTTTTTTTTGTTTCTGCGAAACTGGCCCAAAGTGTTCAATTGATACATACAGTTCTGAAGCATACATTACTCTTCATGCGCCACCAAAGCTCACAGTCAGTGTCTCTCTCAGTTACATCAACTTACATCCATCCATCCATCCATCCATCGGGCGGTTGGGCCAGTAACCGAAAGGTTGCTGGTTCAGATCCCCGAGACGGTAAGTTGGAAAAATCTGCCATTCTGCCCTTGAACAACAACTACTCCCCGGGTGCCGATGACGTCGATGAAGGCAGCCCCCCTGCACCTCTCTGATTAAATGCGGAAGACACATTTCATCTGAATGCATTCAGTTGTACAACTGACTAGTGTCCCCTATCTATCTGTCAGGTCTCTGCTCACCGTTGACATAGAGCACCCTGTCAGTGTCGGTGTGGTCTCATCCATAGTACTTGTTGGTAAAGGCGATGTGTCCGGGCAGACTGTGCTGGGGGATGTTGAACACCTCAGGACACAGGTCAGCAGGTGGGAGAAGGGACAGCTGGACTCCTACAACAAAACAATGCTGAGGTAAAGCCATAGAAATACAATGCATTTCTATTGAATTATGATCTGTAGTTCTATTTCTATAATGTAAGATACAGCTGAGAGTCTATGGGCATACAGTAATACAGATAATATAATGAATGATACTGTACCAAACATTTGGACCTTTGTATAGCTAGTGTTAAAGCATTTGGCTTATGAATGTGCTGCTTAAGGGGAAATTAACTATGGAGTCTGGACCGTTGTTTTTTTTTACCCTCCAGTGCTGTGAGCACTCAACTTACTGACTGAAGCAACTACCTTGATTCTACTAGGGGACTTGAGCTTGGTAAAATGTATATTTTGTATTTATTTTTTTATTCATAAATATACACGCAATTATTGACACCCTTGATAAAGACGAGCAAAAATAACTGTATAAAATCAATTATTAAAATACTGAGCCAAATTGTATGCTCAACAAAATGGAGAGATTATGTTAATTAATGCTACCGCTCAGAGAAAGATATTTAGTTTAAAAAGTCATATTAGGGGTCAAAATGATTCACACCACTAAAGATTCTTATGAATAAAGTAGTCAAAAAGGTTAGTATTTGGTCCCATACTCCTACACTTCTACAGTAGTGTGGATGCTACCATGATTACCGATAATCCTGAATGAATCCTGAATAATGATGATTGAGAACTTTACAGAGAGTCACAGATCATACACCCAAGACATGTCACGATTCCTTCATAATTATCCGTAACCATGGTAGCATCCACTTCACTGCAGAAGTGTTTAGAAACATTCTTATGGTCTATTCTTATTATATAATGAAGTGACTCCAAAATGACACAATACATTGTTTACCATTAATTTCAAAATAATCTGAAACACAACCAAAATGAATTGCAAACGCATCCAGCAAGTTTTTAGAGTCACATATATGCGACCAAACACTAATCTTTTTGACTACTTTTTTTTATAGGAATCTTTAGGGGTGTGAATAATATTTACCACTACCTTTTAGAGAACTAAATCTCTTTCTCAGAGAAATTGCTTTAGTCGAAAAGAATATAGTTTCCATATATTTTTGCATACAATTTATTTTATACAGTCATTATTGCTTATCTATATCAAGGGTGTGAATCCTCGCCTGTGGCCCGGAAGATCTAATATAAGCACACACAGTAACAGTGTTCTCTGACTGTCCTACATCAGTCAAGGCAAGGGGTGGCACAACCGTAGCTCAATACAGCCCTCTGCTGGTTAATCAATGAATTGTCATCCTGGGGTGTGTGTGTGTGTGTGTGTGTGTGTGAACAATACATCTCGTACCTGCACCAGTTTCATCAGCCGGTCGTAGGCCTCAGTCTCCGAATCAAAGGTCTCTGTCTCATTGGTCATGATGTCACAGAGCTCCTCAATAGTCAGGATGCCCCCCTCCTCGTTGTAATGCGCGAGCGGTTCCCATAACGATGTCAGCCAGGCTCTGCATCAGTTCCATCTGGTCCTCCAGAACCTCAGGGGGCTCACAGCACCCAAATTCCTTCCCCACCTCAGTGGTGTTCCCTGCAAACAGGGCGGCCTCCACGGCAGCAAAGGCCTCCCATATGTCAAACACAGTAGGAGACTCATACAGTCAGACACCCCAACACATGATTTCAAACACCCACATCTACTGTAAATGTTGTCAAACCTTATCTGAACCTCCAACATCCTTGTCCGCAAGATTCAGACCCACCACCTGGAAGAGAGCAAACCCAGGGTTTGTTTTCACCATTGTCTGTATAGCTGAACATCACATCTACCATGCTATTAACACTATAAAAAGTGCCAGTTACTAGTATGACATCATCACATTGACTCCCTCCTCCCACCAGTACACACGCCTGCTGGCTTGACAGGTCTCCCAGGTTCTCAGTCTCCAGGCCATTTTCGTTGATGCTTTCGCCGTAGAAACGATGCTCCAGGGCCACAAGCAGGGCCCCATGCTCCTCAGCCATGTCCACATGGTGGCCTACAGATACACACAAAGCAGGAGCGGAGAGTATAAATAGGGGGAGGTTAAGGGTTGGTTGAGGTATGAACAACATAAAAACCAAAGAACAGGCATTGACTTGTAACTAAATACAAGTATCATAATACCTATGTAAGGCTAACTTATGTCAATGCATTTCCATTTTCTTTTCATATTACTTAAGAGCATGGAGGGGGATCTTTGTGTACCTGCCAGCACGTTGAACTCTGATGGGGCCCTTCCCCTCCAATGAACAGGAACACTGGGCCATGAGAAGCTCCCAATAGGCTTCATTCACGAAAAACATTGAATATCAATGAAATACAACAAAAAATACCAGTAGTCATTTGCTCTATTTTGAAAAATAAGACCTAAACGACCATGCTATCCACTCCAATACAGAATAATTCTAGTATTCACATTTCACCTAGTTAGTCAAGATGCTAACCAAAGACTTTACATTAACTAACGTAGCCAGCTAGTTAACTAAGCGTTGACCTCCAGCTGTGGTCTCTGGTCTGAGTCTCCAGTAATTATACAATGTTAACCATGACGTTACCTTTCTAACTGTAGTGTAGCCTTGCTAAGTAGCTAAACGTTAGTTGAACGGATGCGACCTGTGTACAAAATATAGAAATGTAGCTACGTTTTAGAGCTGACAAACCACGGCATCATAAAACTCACTATGCACTTTTCGTTAAGAGCTGATCTGACCACAGCCCTTTGACTAAATCAAACTCAAGAGCAATTAACTAGCTGGGTGTCAATTAAACATTGAGGAATTCAACGCTTGTAGCTGCAAGCAAAACAGGCATATAGTCAGATAACGGTGTTGCTATAACTGTGACCTGAGTGCATGCTGAAAAACCAGGAGTTGCTCCATCAAACTAGTTGGAGCTGTTTTCTCCCTGCAGGTTAGGTTTCTAGCCCTTATGAACGGAATATTTTAATAAAATAACATTCTTACAATAGTTGTGTTTGTAGTATCATTTCGTTGAATAACCAAGTTGTTAACTGTCATAAAGAAGTTTGTTTATTGAGGGCAGTCAACAAAATATGCACCCCTTGAAATGCATTTTTATTTCTTACAAAGAAACTCTCCTTCCTCTAAATACAGACAAGCATGGCATGGATCAAGCAGCAATATAACAAAATAAACATGGGAGAGTAATAAAAAAATGTGAAACAATACTTATACAAAAGCTTTTCCTTGTTCATCCACCAGGCATACAAACAATTCAAATTATCTGCAATTTACTAATTCACACAGCTTGCTTTGATGAGCGCAATATCAAAGAATTGGGACAAATCGATATGAAAACCACCTAAAACAGACAAGGTCAAAATAGGGGTGAAGACTGTAGGGATGACAGTTTGTGGAACATTCTCCATGGTCCTGGTGGCTGTTTTAAGTCGCATGCTGAGCGGTAGAAAAGCACAGCTTGAGAGTGTATGGGTACGGGCCAGCTGAAGACAAAGAGAAGGTATTAGAAAACTACACAGAAATCACCAATTCATACACCATTTGAATAAACACTGATATTTGTTTTATATACACACACGTTTTTTTTAATACATAGGCTTAGACCTCAAAGACTTACTTGCGTTCTTCATCTGGTAGTGGTTTATCATGGACAAGGCCTCCATGGCGTCGTTGATGGACTCCCACTCCAACAGCCCTGACGAGCTGCGCTCACCTGGACCTGCACCTGATAAGACAGTCCAACTCAGTTTAGCACCACTGTCATACATACCAAAGAGTATGTGGTTTCAAAATGACACTCGGGTGTACACTTACTCTTTCCTGTGAAAAGTTTGATGTTTGCAGGGGCTTTGACACCAACATCTTCACAGATCTGAAAAGAGCAAGTCAATGGTGAATAGATGACTGTTCTGTAGGCATGTCAGTCTTTACTGCACTACTCCGGACATAGTGGTTCACCAGTGTGCTTTTTTTGACTAACCTGAGTGAAAATCTCTACAGACGAGTCTGGCTGGGCGTTGAAGAAGTGCAGGACATTGCTGGGGTGCTGAATGCGGTTCTTGGCAGCCTGCTCTGGGGAGGTGAAGCGGTTGTTGCGGGAGCCGTGGAAGTCCTTGAAGCTGGTGCTGCCATCCTCCAGCTCGTAAGACTGACCGGGCATGATGGCCTGCTGTTTGGACACACTGCAAAGGGAAAAGCACATTAGACTGAACTCATACAAGCCTCACGGAACAGTCACTTATTATGGCAAGAGGTAGCAAACAAGATTAAGAAATAACTTTAAAACGACAAGGCACTGAATGAACAGGCGATTCAGATAGACATCCTACCAGACGTTGAGCTTCTGTCCAAACAGGAAGTTGTTGTTTAGATGCGTGATGGCCCGGTCCACAGCGTAACAGTCTCCCATCTCCACCATGGCTGCTCCTGGCTTACTCTTCATAAACTTCACCTGAGGTAGGGGAGCAGATGCATGGCATCACTCAATACCAGCAGCTTCTTATTGAAAGTACTGCCACGGCCCCCCTTCCCTCCACACTTACCCGCTCCACGTTGCCGTAGAGACAGAAAACGTTGAACACTTTGTCTGCGTTCATCTTGGCAGGCTCCAGACCGTAGACCATAACTACAGGGGAGTCGGCGTGTGCACTGTACTCGCCGGGGGGTGGAGGGGGAGGGCCGTAGCCAGGTCCCCCGCCGTAGCTGTGTGCCCCCCCTCGTCCCCTCATGGGAGGACCCATGCGACGGCCCTCGCTGTAGTGTGGGGGTGGTGGGGGGCCATAGCTGCTCTCGTCGTATCCATGGTAACCACCCGCTAGGAACACAGGATCAAACATGGAACATGGCTTGATAGGTACAGAGGACAGACGTTCCAAAGAAAGTGGTTAACCTCACGTGTAAAACTTCTGGTTTTGATGACAGGTTGGTACATTCCATTACCAGGTGAGCTAAGAAAATTGACCACACCACTTCGCTGCCACCTGTTTTTACCCAGCACCTGCACCTCGCAGTTGAATTTAGTGTGAGGAGAGCACCGCAAGGGCCAGCACGTACGTGTGTGTGTGTGTGTGTCCTGAGCCTAAGAGCCTTACCGTACTCTGGAGGGTGGTCTCCCAGCAGAGCCGGTGCTCTCACACGCTTGTTGGGGTTGGCACTCCCATCTTCTGAGAGGCAGGAGGAAGAGAAGAACGATAGATAAATTGACAAGAAACAACAGGAGACATTACTATGCAGCGCAGTAGCAGATGCTCAATTAGAATTAAGGACAGCACACAAGAAAACACCAGCACACTAACCGTAATAACTGTATTCATATTAATAACACCAACAAGAAACCTAACATCTACAGTATTTCTACTGGTTTAGTCATGGCATTCTGATGCCAAAGGTGACATTTTATCTTAAATTCTCAGAGTTTAAAACAAACTTATTACTACAGCTAAGAATTAATTAAAACGCTAACAATGCTGAAAGCTAGATACATATTTTAGCACATGGTAGAAGGGAGAATGAGGTGGGTGAGAATGAATCCAACAAAGTTTGCAAACACACCTCCAGCATTGCTCCCATTGCCATCAGCTTCTGCATCTGTTCAGGTACACATCTCACACATTAAATTCAGGCCAGATTAAACACATTCACCAACACATGGATAGTTGAGAAATTAAGGAAAAACATCACTGGCGCATAAGAAACATTTGAATGTTTCAACATTCTACCATTTAAACTATTTGAATAGATTCAGTCCATTATCTCCATACGGTTACTAGGTTACACAAATAAGAAAAGAGTCACATCAATTGTGTCTACAGGTCTCAAAAAATAAAAACTACAAATAGCCCCCTAGTGGAGAGCCACCCAAACACCAGCTTTATTCAGACAAACAGAGGACAAAATGCCCACGGTGAAAGCACTAGTCCCCTCCAAGGTGTCACTGAGAACAGGGGGAGGGGAACGCCATATAAAAGCAGACAGAAAATATATACATACATATTCAAAAGGAGGAAAATATCACAATATCTTTTTGAAGCCATCCCGAGTGTAAGAAATAGGAATATGTGTCGTGTAACAAACTGGGGCTCAGTTTACTTACAGCATGGATATATTGAGGGACAAAGATTGAGGCTGGAGACATTTGCTGTTATTTGGCAGTCGGTCCATTACTTCTCTCCGTTTTCATTTCATCCTTTTCATCTTCCACTCCACTTTGGAAGAACATTTTCACCTTTGGTCAGATTTCTGGCCCTTTTTTTTTTTTTGTGGCAATTTCCATTGTGGTTGGTGGTCCACTCTCCAAGTGCCTTACTCGAATACACTCCTTGCCAATGGCAGGCCGCAACGCAGCCATTTGGCACATTTCAGACTTGGGTCCTCAATAGGCGCAAATTGCCAGACCTGCGTCACATGGAAGGTGTTACACAGGTACTAAAAAGGTCAAATTTCCACAAAAGAGCTGCATTCAGAAAAAAGATGGAAACTACACAGGGATGCATGTTGGAAGAACAATATAGGGAAGAAAGGGGGGGGGGGGGGGGGGGGACAGAACACCTGACTCCATGAGGTATGCATATATGAGGAGAAAAATATGGTCTGTCTGAATGTACATATGCTTGTTCATGTTTGTAGTGTCTTCATCAGTTGTATTCCTTCCCATGTGACTGGCTACAGCCTGACTGTAACGGTGCGAATCATCTATGGAGTCAGTGCAGCAACAGGAGTGGTGGGTTTTGAGTAGTGTTTGATGTGCTAAACACCAGGAGCAGGGCACAAAAGAGCGAAAGCCCCTGCACCAAAGGCAGGCAGGTGCGGAGAACAGGACAGGGCTGTGTGGTCTTGAGCAACTGGTTGGTATCAGTATGGTTCATCTGTTTTGTGTTTGTGTGAACATGCGTCACTACGGGTCTCTGGATGTTGTCTTTATAAACAGGCGGGTCTCCTGTGGATGTGTATCAGTCAAAAAGCTTCCGTGTCAGCAGTGAGGTGATGACTTGCAGGTGAGGTCTGGGTGATGGCATGTTTCAATGTGTCAGGCATGTCTTGCTGGGATCTCAAAACTGGGAGGGTGTGGAAAGCACAGCTTAGTGCCAATGTACCAGCAACCAAACTCCCCATGGAAAATGTGTCATGCCATAGAAAAGGTATAGGGGATGTCTTCGTGGCTTTGGAGCTATGCTGTTGCGGCACGAAGGAGATTGATTGGGGGAAAGGGGGGGGTGGGGTGGGGGTGTCAGTTTATCAAAGCATGTCTGCTGCCATGGTCTTGCAGTCTATCCATCCCCAATGTCCTAAGTGTTCCTTCTGTTTGGTACAGAAAGTGGATGTGTCCTTATTGAAGTAGGAGCGGTGGAGGTTGAGAGTAGTGTTGACGGCAGGAGTAGTGTTGGGAGTAGTGTTGATTACGGTGACGGCAACAATGTGTCTCCGATGCATATTATGGAAATGTGTTGCTCCGAAGTGTTCCGAGGACAAGCTAGAGTGGCTGTTGTTTTGCAGTATGGCCTATGCTTAAAGTAGCCTGTATAGATGTACAGATCTATACATTAACGAGTGCACTGGGAATGAAAGGAGCAATTGGCTGTTGGTAGAGCAAGCTTCACAAGAGACTCAAGTGGGTAAACAGGAAGTATTTCGTGCTCAGACTGTCTAGTCTTACAACTTGATGTATCCATGGGCAGGGCATCAGATTGGTTGCCATTGCAAAAACAATACAAAGCACTCTGTATATAAGTATATTTTTTACACAGGGATAACATCACTGTCTATCAGACACTTCTGAAATGCCATCAAGCAGGTATTCAGACAAGAATGTAAGAACT
Source organism: Thymallus thymallus (assembly GCA_023634145.1). NCBI lineage: Eukaryota > Metazoa > Chordata > Actinopteri > Salmoniformes > Salmonidae > Thymallus > Thymallus thymallus. The sequence goes on along the minus strand of CM042378.1, from coordinate 2,994,601 downwards.
TAAATGTTGAGAAGTGTTTAGATTAACGTGCAACATACTAGAACACCTCCTTCCCTCCCATTTAATGAGCAACAAGACTGCTTCGTCAGGTAGTTTTACAAGAGTCAGTCGTCACCAAAACTAGAAAAGCTGCAGAACCTTGATTTGGTACCCTTGGTGCCCACATATAATTAGATCTGATAGCACTGGGTTGAGGTTAAGGAGTTTTATGCAGAGGTGTTCCACGCAAAGGTGGTATCTAGTTATTTTTTACATTAGGTGTACAAGCGTTGAGCAATAACTGTAGTCTCTAGTGAAGAATATCTGGCCATTTAGCTGCTCCTTGCATCCCTAGCGCGTCTGGCTGTGTGACGGACGGTGTATCACCAGAAGACCACACAAGCACTTCAGTCATAATGCCACTGAAACGGAGCCCCATGCAACAGTCAACTGTAATTCGATGAACTAATATAACCGCTGGCAAGAAAGATACCAAGCCCTGCGAACACTAGAAAGAGTTGGAAATTGAGCTGGTTTAAGGAGCATTTCATGTGCTCAGTGGCATTACCCCTGAAGGTCTACCAGCCAACCCCCCCCTCTATCCCCACAGTGGCAGTAAAGGTGCTGGTAGTGTCAGCAAGGACCACAGGTGGCTGTGTTCGTTACCTTGACCACTCAGGTTGGGGTTGGTGTAGTCCCAAGTGTCCTGGTCATTCTTGAACACATTGAGACGAGTTGGCTGTGGGAGAATATACAAATTAATTCACACCCAAGTCCATATCATGAACACTAGAAGCTCTTCAGGGCTATGGATGTGCATTTTCCCCTACCTTGGCGTATTCTATTTTGAGTGTGCAGCAGCCAGAGTAGATGTCCGCCCCGTTGAGGGAGGCCTTCGCCCTCTGTGCACTCTGCACCGAATCAAACGTGTTGAGAGTCAAGGAAAGGACATGCAGACTACAGTTCTGAGAACAGCACCTTGCGCAGACACCATAACATGTTCCTGTAATTCCGGAGATTATTGCACAAGCCCTGGTTTACAAGTCTGTGCTAGTAAAAAAATAATCTGGTTAATAGTCGATCACTCATCACATACAGTATGAGCTACAAACAAATGACATGTTCCAGACTGCTGGTTGCCGGACATGGTATGTAGAGACAGCACATCAACTTAAAATCCCAGAAGTCTTAGTTCCACCAAGGATCACCTGAGGGTATGCAACTGTTTAACAAAATATATCATTTTGAAAAATGAATTTTGCAGCAAAGGATATTCCACCATGGCCTGAACACCATTCTTCCGAAAGATTACAATCCTGTGGACAGGGCCGCAGTTATTGCAGACCGTGTAGAGCACATCCTGTAGACATAAAAAGTAATTCACATTATCAGAAATAATATTGAAGGACACAGCAAGCACAACAGAATCAGCAGGTTGGGTAGAGGCGGCCAGCACGTTACCGTAGTAACAGGGTAGATTGGGTTCATGATGGTGAGAAGGAGCACATTGTTGACACTTCTAGAATCGTCCGGGTCGCCCGGCCGGGAGATCTTCTGGCTGGTGGAGTAGTTGACAAAGGCCGGGTGGCCGGAAATGTAGATCTGGTTGTCATTCGCATACGTCACAGCAGTGCATGAGCCATTCATATCCTCATACTCAACCAGGGCCTGACGCTTCTTGGGCATAACAACCACATAGCTGTAAACAAACGTTCTATTAATAAAGTATGCATAAAGTCAAGGACAAAGATAATTTTTTTATTTGCTTTGCTGGAGTGCTTCTGGGTGGGCAAGATTTCTGTTGATTCTAGCTGCTCACAGGGGACTTGAGCTGAACCTCAGTTATGTCATAGAAGGGTTAGAACAAAAGCCTGCACACCCAGAAGCTCTGCTGAGTTAAAATATAATTATATTTGTTTTACACAAGATGGTCACTTAATTTGCATATTCATCACCTAATAGCTCCAAACTCCTGCAGGGCCTCCACAAGGTCAGCTTCCGTAATGCCATCGACCAAGCCCCTCACATGCACAACTGGAGAGGGAAGGGTCTTATGTGGGTCATCATAGCCCTCCTGCAAAAGAGAACGGGTCAATTAAATTCAAGCAATAAATTCATAGCATGAGGCTAGCGGAATAAACTCAACTACATGGTGAAATAAGTTTGATGAACTCCACCAATGGAGTTGAGCAGAGACCAGGCTTTGTGCAATTCAGCGCAGTCCAAGGTCGATACTTCACAAAAAGAAAATCATGAAGCGCTAACCTTGTACTTATGTCCTCTGTGGTTGCATGCCTTTGTTAACCAAATAATAAAACACAACCACCGACTTTTCGCATGCGCCAATTGAATCTCAACGAAAGTCTGTGGTTGTGTTGGATTTCGGCAAACAAAGGCATGCAACCACAGAGGACAAACATAGGTACATGGTAAATTTTAATTTAAATGTTTAGAAGTATTGACATTGGGCAAATCGATGTAATCCATCTGAATTCCACAAAGCCTGCTCTCTGCTAAACTCTGTTGGTGGATTTTAATGACCTTGGCAAGAAAGATTAACATCAACTACCTGCCAACATGTCATGAAGTAAGGGTAACTAGTCAGCATTTTTGTGGGGAAATGTATTTTGTTATCCCTAATTTCAGGATAACTGCGGTCTAAAGCACTGCATCTCAGTGCTAGAGGCGTCACTACAGACACTGGTTCGATCCCGGGCTGTAACACCATAGGGCGAACGTCGTCCGGGTTAGGGGACGGTTTAACAGGGGTAAGCGGTCATTGTAAATAAGAATAGGTTTTAAACTGACTTGCCTAGTTAAATAAAAGGTTAAATACTAAAAAAAACTACATGGCCTAAGATACGGTTATGCATATTCGAGAATATTAAAATATTGACTCGGTTAAAGTAGCAAAACGAATTCCCTCGTTATCTAATGACCAGATACATCAATGAACGAGTCAATAATTCATCCTGTTAAAGATTTATTAATTTCAAGATCAAAACAAGAGTTGGTGTGTTTTGTCTGGTTTGTGCCTGAACAAAAGTAAAGGAGTGAGTTGACAGTACCACATGGATTTACGGCGTGGCCTGGACCGAACCAGTCCGTCCATTCAGAGGATAAAAAGGCTAGCAGGCTAACGTTAGCTAGTTCAACGTTGGCTAGACAATGGTTGGCGAAAAATATACATTAACAGATAAGTAGCTAGCTAACTAGTTACATAACGATATGTTTAGCCACTTGAAACTTAAGCTAAACATAAAATAGACCTAAAAAAGGGTATTCTACAACCAATATTTTATTTAACTTTTAAATAGATTTGTTTTGAACATCGTGGAGACCTAGCTCGCACGAGTTAGCTAGCTAGCTAATGTTACTGGGTTTGCTATCCATTTTTTGAAAAGCCGCGTCATGAGTCCGTGAGATGTGTTTATTTACAACTAAAGATTACATTTAAATGCATGCGTTTAAATTAATTTTCTCGTTATATAACACATGAGATCGGCACGAATGATTTACCGTCGTCATTCCGTCGTTGGTTTTCAGTCTTTTCGTTGCCCTGCCGCCTTCGTAATAACGGCCTGCCATAGCCATGTTGTCCCAGTTAAAACAGGTCGGTAGCGGAGATCGTATGAAATGGACGGGGAAGTCATGACAAAGACACACCTATGAGCCCGCCTTCAAGTCCGCTGCGGCTTCCAATTGGCCTAAAAGGCACGTCAATAATGTAATCGTCAACCCGAGGACCAGTTAAAATGCTCAATAGTGTAATCCTCAGCTGAGGACCCATTTAAAATGCTCAATAATGTAATCATCACCTGAGGACCAGTGCATAAAATGCACAAAACACACAAGCGTTTCTAAAGATCTTCCAGTCAGGGATCAACCCACTATTACTGTATTGATCACTTATCTGTACAAAAGAAAGTAAAAAAGATTAATCATCTTCATTTCTACAGTCAATATAACCTTTAACTAGGCAAGTCAGTTAAGAGCAAATTCTTATTTAACCTTTTGGTAGGCCGTCATTGCAAAATACCTCATACGGGGACGGGGGCTGGGATTAAAATACAAATAAAAAATATAGGACCAAACACACATCACAACGAGACAAAAACAACACTACCAAAAGAGATACCTAAGACACCAACATAGCAAGACAGCAACACACGACAACACAGCATGGTAGCAGCACAACATGGTAGCAGCACAAAACATGGTACAGACATTATTGGACACAGACAACAGCACAAAGGGCAAGAAGGTAATTTCCCTTTTTCACTATAAAACATCTCCATGTAAGACACATTCTGTGATTTTCTTAATGTTCAAAAGAAAAACAAAAAACACTGAATTAATGTGTTGAGATTTATTGAAAAATCTGCTACCAGGGAAAGAAAAAATGAAAGTACATCTGTTACAGCTCTTGAACACAATGCCACACTGAATATAGTAGATAATAAATTAAGAGTTCTGGTTCACAAATCCTACTTCTGAAATTAGATATTTGAACTGTTTAAAAAAAAAAAAAAAATGGACATAGGGAAAAGCCATTTTAGGAATGCGACAATGTAAGGCATGCAGGGGTTAGATATAAAGCTAACCCTGTAAAATACATTACACAGCATCAGAAAAGGGGCAGATTCTAATCAACGCAGGGAACAAAGAAAAAACTAATATCTGCAAGGCTAAAGCCAGTTGGTTGGAGGGAGATGGGGACGAGTTTAGTCTTCAAATCAATCTTCACCTGGTGTGGGGCTCTTTTTCTGGCTTGGAGATCTGGAACGACTGAAACAGACAGAGAGAGGTATAAGTACAGGGCAGGCACAGCATTTCCACTCCGTAGCCAGCCCCGGCACCCATCTTGTCAACTCAATAACTAGCTCGGCACCCATCTCAGAACCAAATCACAGCTCCAACCCTGCTGGCCCATAATGCACTCTGTCCCACTACAACCAGTTTGCCTTGGTCAAGACACTTTCATACTTTATAAATGCAACATATTACAGCTACATTGGATATCATCAACTTCCACAAATTATATAACATGTAGGGAGGGGAACCTTAATTTCTCAGAATTAAATCAACAAGTGAAAGTTCCAGAGGTCAAGAAAATGGAGGAGCTGGGTGTTGAGAGACTGGGATGTTTTAAAGGGGGGGGTTGAGGTGATTTTCACGAGACAAAAGACCAGGGTAGGAGCTGAACTTTACGAATAGCACTCAAAACAAACACTGACCAATAAATGACAAAAGACTTGCCTTTTGCAAGCCCATGTCTTTAGAATCCTACCTTGATATGGTAAAACTACAGTGCATTCAGAAAGTATTCAGACAGCTTGAAATTTTCCACATTTTGTTACATTACAGCATTATTCTAAAATGTATTAAAATAGTCCCACCCCAATCAATCTACAAACAATACCCCATAATGAAAATTCAAAAACAGGTTTTTAGAAATGTTTGAATATGTATAAAAAAATAAAATAAAAAAAAACTGGATATCACATTTACATAAAGTATTCAGACCCTTTACTCAGTACTTTGTTGAAGCACATTTGGCAACAATTACAGCCTCAAGTCTTCTTGGGTATGATGCTACAAGTTGGCACACCTGTATTTGGGGAGTTTCTCCCATTCTTCTCTGCAGATCCTCTCAAGCTATGTCAGGTTGGATGGGGAGTCGCTGCACAGCTATTTTCAGGTCTCTCCAGAGATGTTAGATCGGGTTCAAGTCCGGGCTCTGGCTGGGCCACTCAAGGACATTGAGACTTGGTCCTGAGCAGGTTTTCATCAAGGATCTCTGTTCCGTTCATCTTTCCCTCAATCCTGACTAGTCTCCCAGTCCTTGCCGCTGAAAAACATCCCCACAGCATTTTACTGCCACCACCATGCATCATCATAGGGATGGTGCCAGATGTGACGCTTGGCATTCAGGCCAAACAGTTCAATCTTGGTTTCATCAGACCAGAGAATCTTGCTTCTCATGGTCAGAGTCCTTTAGGTGCCTTGTGGCAAACTCCAAACTGACTGTCATGTGCCTTTTACTGAGGAGTGGCGTCCGTCTGGCCACTACCATAAAGGCCTGATTGTTGGAGTGAGGCAGAGATGGTTGTCCTTCTGGAAGGTTCTCCCATCCTCACAGAGGAACTCTGGAGGTCTGTTAGAGTGACCATTGGGTTCTTGGTCACCTCCCTGACCAAGCTTTTCTCCCCCGATTGCTCAGTTTGGCCAGGCAGCCAGCTCTTGGAAGAGTCCATTTAAGAATGATGAGACCACTGTGTTCTTGGGGACCTTCAATGCTGCATTTATTTGCATTACCACAGGGGGACTCCAATCAAGTTGTAGAAAAACAGCTCAAGGATGATCAATGGAAACATGAGCTCAATTTCGAGTCTCATAGCAAAGGGTCTGAATACTTGTTTTGAATGTTTTATTTTTTATACTTTTGCAAAAAATTCAAAAAAACTTTTCGCTTTGTCATTATGGGTTATTTTGTGCAGATTGAGGATTCTTTCTATTTAATCCGTTATAGAATAAGGCTGTAACATAACTAAATGTGGTATGCAATATATACTTTTTTTTCTCCACCTAACACTAACAATGTATAGTGTACATATTCAGCCAACCACCCATACTATGCAATGTCTTTTTATAGCTCTTTTAGCACTCCAGACTTCTTGTATTTCTATACTTTTTCATACTGCTGCTCTATGTATCGTGTATCTGTCTTTAGTGTATTTTCATTCTGGCATTTTGCACCTGCCCTGTTTTTTCGTAGCTGCTTGACGAAGAAATTTCCCCTCAGGGATCAATAAAGTATCTAACTATCTATCTATAAAAGGGAAGGGGGTCAATACTTTTGGCATGCACTGTATGTGCAGACACTTATTTAAAACCCAAGGGTATCAGGACAAGCCACCATCAAGGCTCTTTTTCCAGAAGTAAATCAGCTACATCCCCCTAAAAAAAACCTACACTATCACTACACCCAGTATAATATGTAATGTATTCCAAAGATAAATATTTAGACACTCATACCCAGACAGAAAGACATACACCTGTGGATTCTGACAGCGCATGCTCTGTATAGTTGAATGTTAGTGTACAATATGTTAGGGAGTATCAGACTATATGTCTGAGTTCTGATCATGAATGACATTGACTCTTGGGTTTTGGTTACCTTTGGAGACAGTGGTAGAAACAACATGTACAGAGAAGCGACGGATGCTAGAACTCGAAGACACACTCGGAGGGTCTTGAAGTCTGATCTCTCGTCAGCTCTCCTTTCTCACCCTCTCAGAAGCTAAGCAAGGGGCCCGGCTCTGTAGGGAGGGGGCCTTAACTGGTCGACTGAACTCGGCTCAGCGTTCAGGTCTGTGGTGCGTGGGTTCTGGGAGGGAGTGGGGTGGGTGGAACAACTGTGTGTGCGTGCGTAGGATGGATGTGTCTCGTCAGAACGTGCGTTGGACCTCTTTAACCAGCGTGGCGCAGGCTGATTTCTGGTCAGCCCTTTTCACCCTCTGGGAGGAGGTTAACACAGCAAGGATGACCCTGGTAAGTGATTGTGCAGTCAGTCGACTCCCCACACTCTCTCTCTTTAAAAAAAGGCCTGCTGCGATTGGTCACCGGAGTCTGATCACGGCAGATTTCTCTTTTGGGTTTTTGAGGTTCTCTCGCCCTCTGAAGCTAATCAAATTGAGGCTGGATCTGAGGGAGAAGAGAAAAGAGGCCCGCTCCCCCCAGCCGTCACCCAAACAGCCCCTCTGTCTCGGAGTATACAGCCCCTCTGTCTCGGAGTATACAGCCCCTCTGTCTCGGAGTATAGGCTCATCACCTCTGTGTGAGACTCTCTGAAGCTAATCAAGGTCTGGCCAGGTCATTCTAGGAGAGGGACCTCCAAGAGAAAAGAACATTAAAATCAGGTATTTGTAAAAAGATAGAGGGGAGGGGTTTGGGGTGGGGCAGTGTTCCTCACTCTAGCTTGGGGTGCGTTAGAGTCCCTGACTATTTCTTTCCTCTACCCCTCCCTGGCCCCATCTCCTGCAGCAGCCATCTCTCTGATGAGTTGTCGCTCTGTGCGTTCTGGAAGGTCGACTCAGCAGACTTCGGGTGGAGGCTGGTCTGAGGTTGAGGGGGCAGCTACCCACGACTTACCTGGTCACACCTAGCCCTGTCTAACAGATGGCAGTATACTTAAGCTGAGTGAATGTGTGGACTGTTATCTTCAAAAAATTTGATTTTACGATTAAAAGAGGTGGGGGGAGAAGGGGGGGCTTCCAGCACATTTGCAAAACAATATTCCAAATTAAGTATAATTAGCAGTATTGTACATCATAGGCTACAAGACAAAGAGGATCATTTTAAGTCAGTGCAGTAGCAGCTGTGAAGGTATGGGTTGACGAGGAACACATCTTACCTATTCCTCTTGTGGCTGGGAGAGCGGGATCTGGAGCGAGAGCGGGACGCCGAGCGCCCTCTGGCCCGGGACCCTGACCGAGAACGGGAACGACTGCAACACAAAACATGGGAGCAAAAACGCAGGGACCCCAACTCCAGATGGGATCAAGAGACAGGACAGCTTTCAAGACGAAAGTATTGTGCAACTGTTATACCAAAGTGGCTTACCTCCTAACAGAGGTCCTGGACTTGGACCGCGCAGGGGAGCCGGACCTAATATGGAAGGGTGAAGTGTTTTAAGCGTTTCAAGAAAATGATTTGCAGGAACAACATGGATGATCAAACAGGTTTGCTCAGAACGCAAATGTAGACTATACTTCCTATGAAACCAATACAAACAATGCAATATAGTCAGCATGCAAAACTAACCATAGACTCTTACCTCTTCCTACGTTTGGGATAAGATGGGGAGCGGTGTCTGCTGCTGTGTTGTAGGAGAGAGACCAGTATCAGCACAGGGAGAGGTTTGAATGACAGTAGCAAAGCAGGGGGAGGAGGAGAAACCCGGTTGACTTACCGGTCATTGCTGCGGGAGCGGGATCGATAGCGGCTGCCACGTGACCTGGAGCCGGAACGAGACCGGGAGCGAGAGCGTGATCTGGAATACAAGAAACAGGCTGTGACGTCACCAATACAGGGTTTTTCTGTGAAAGATGGGTCGCAAGTTATGAGAATACATCTATAACAACACGCTATTTGGGCGGCAGGTAGCCTAGTGGTTAGAGTGTTGGGCCAGTAACCGAAAGGTAGCTGGTTTGGATAACCGAGCCGACAAGGTGAAAACCTGTCGATGTGTCCTTGAGCAAAGCACTTAACCCTAATTTGCTCAAGGGGCTGACCCTGTAGGCAGGCCGTCATTGTAATTAAGAATTTGTTCTTAACTGACTTGCCTAGTTAAATAAAAAATAAAAATAAATATTTCTACTTAATTTGGATCGGAGGACAATTTGGGTCAGGGGAGGACAGTCAATGTCTCATTTTGGTCTTGAACTGAAAAAGTTGAAACCCCCTGCTCTAATATAGAACCACAGTAGTGAAATATAAAGAGGACGGCATTGCCCCTGAGCGGTAGAGACAAATCCAACCAGGTTCAGTATATTTTGTCTGTGGTTAACAATTTCTCAAAAACATTGTGACATTTTTCTCAAACCTAGTGATACTGTGATGTAATAAGAACAGTGTTGCGTAAGGGGAAAACTACATCTGCATTATGCAGAATTATGACTGCTACTGACAGTATATCAGAGGCAGCCAGCAGACATTGGGCAAGTAGAATACCTGCTCCGACGACCTCCTCCCCTCTTGCTGAAACGGTAGCAGTCATAGGCATAGTGGCCCCTGTCCCCACACTGGTAGCAGCGGTCTTGAGGGTCAAAGTGGCGGCGGCTGGGGCGGCCATGTTTGGTCTTCCGTGACATGCCAGTGGACAGCTCCACACGGATCCGAGAGCCGCACAGCACCCTGAGATAGGGAGAGAGGTCAGCGTTTAGTGATAACAGCACCCTGAGGTAGGGAGAGAGGTCAGCGTTTAGTGATAACAGCACCCTGAGGTAGGGAGAGAGGCCAGAGTTTAGTGATAACAGCACCATGAGGTAGGGCGAGAGGTCAGCGTTTAGTGATAACAGCACCCTGAGGTAGGGAGAGAGGCCAGAGTTTAGTGATAACAGCACCATGAGGTAGGGCGAGAGGTCAGCGTTTAGTGATAACAGCACCCTGAGGTAGGGAGAGAGGCCAGAGTTTAGTGATAACAGCACCATGAGGTAGGGCGAGAGGTCAGCGTTTAGTGATAACAGCACCCTGAGGTAGGGAGAGAGGCCAGAGTTTAGTGATAACAGCACCCTGAGGTAGGGAGAGGCCAGAGTTTAGTGATAACAGCACCCTGAGATAGGGCGAGAGGTCAGCGTTTAGTGATAACAGCACACTGAGGTAGGGAGAGAGGCCAGAGTTTAGTGATAACAGCACCCTGAGGTAGGGAGAGGCCAGAGTTTAGTGATAACAGCACCCTGTGGTAGGGTGAGAGGCCAGAGTTTAGTGATAAAACATGTCATACTGGGCAACATCTGCAACATTATGGCCCAATCAATATCCCAAAACTGAAACACACCACTTCAACCAAAATATCTATAAACTGATGTGACAACATTCTGGGCTGTGAAATGTGCAGATCAATATAAAGTTACTCACTTTCCATCCATGCCTTTAACTGCGTCCTCTGCGTCACGGGCATCCTCATACTCCACAAAGGCGAAACCTGGAGGGTTCCTGGCCACCCAGACGCTGCGTAACGGGCCATAGTAACTGAACGCCCGCTCTAGCTCACCCTTGGCAGCACCGTTGCCCAAGTCGCCAACATAGACCTTGCAATCGGTGTTACGAGAAGAGCTGCGAGAAGACGAGTGGTATGACATCTCCCCCACCTGGAGGAAAGAGGGAGAAACGGTGGACCAGTTAACTAGCTAAAATTGGTTTAAAAAAAATTAATAAACATACGACAATTGAGTTGTGCGAGAGTATAAGCTAGCTACTAATATAAATAACCTTCCAAGCCAACGTCGTTAGCTATAAATACAAGCAAGAAAACAACTAGCTAGCCAGCGGTGTATTCATTATGGAAACGTTGACCGTTTAAGAACCAAATGGAAGCTAACGGAACAAAACGAGTTGGCTTTCATTTAAGAAACGTTTGGCAACAGAATCGTCGTAATGAATACACCCCAGCTCTGCACTCGCCGTCGTAGTTCAATATTGTAGACGACAATGTCTCTTCCTTATCATACCGTGTAGCTAATAATTGTATCGCTAGTGCCATACTCAATCAATACATTAACCAGAAACGATATAGTTTGCAAGATAGTGATAGTTTGATAAGGAAACAACGTTAACGTTAGCTAGATCAAGTAAGCAATGGCGTCCGCGCGGTTACCTTTATCCCCACACGGTTCCGCGATTGATTTATCAGTCTCCGCTCAATTTACAGAAATAAAACATGGGCCAAACATATTAAATCTTAAAGTACTTCTTATTTTGGTTACTTCTTTTTTTTTATACCAGCTTTCAGATTCTTCACTAGGCAACAAACCTATTCGCTGTTCTGTCAGGGACTAGCCGTGCAAGAATGCACTTGCGCAGTAATGTTCCCCACTACAGTGAGGTCGTTTTCCACATGGGTTATGATGATTATCTTCCCTGGCCCTTGGAAAACTGGTTTGAGAGAAGTCTTGACTTTATACCTACAATTTCCATATATTGAATTATTTTTGAGATTGACATATACTCAACAAAAAAATGTACACACGTGTAATAAAATATCCCATACATTTTCCACACGCATACAAATATTATTTCTATCAAATTTTGTTTACATCCCTGCTTGTGAGCATTTCTCCTTTGCCAAGATAATCCATCCACCTGACAGGTGTGGCATATCAAGAAGCTGATTAAACAGCATGAACATTACACAGGTGCACCTTGTGCTGGGGACAGTAAGGCCACTAAAATGTGGAGTTTTGTCACATAAAACACAATGCCACAGATGTCTCAAGGGAGTGTGAAATTGGCATGCTGATTGCAGGAATGTCCACCAGAGCTGTTCCCAGATAATTTAATGTTCATTTCTCTACCATAAGCCGCCTCCAACATCGTTTTAGAGAATTTAGCAGTATGTCCATCTGGCCTAACAACCACAGATCACGCGTAACCACACATACCAGGACATATACATCCGTCTTCTTCACCTGTCTGAGACTAGCCACCCGGACAGCTGATGAAACTGTGGGTTTGCACAACGGAATAATTTCGGTATGAACTGTCAGTAAACCGTCTCAGGGAAGCTCATTTGCATGCTTGTTGTTCTCACCAGGGTCTTTCTCACCTTCTATGGCCACTGGCACGCTGGAGAAGTGTACTCTTCACAGGATGAATCCCGGTTTCAACTGTACCGGGCAGATGGCAGACAGCGTGTATGGCGTAGTGTGGGTAAGCGGTTTGCTGATGTCAATGTTGTGAACAGAGTGCCCCCTGGTGGCGGTGAGGTTATTCTATGGACAGGCATAAGCTACAGACAACGAACACAATTGCATTTTATCAATGGCAATTTAAATGCACAGAGATGCTGTGATGAGATCCTGAGGCCCATTTTCGTGCCTTTCATCCTCCACCATCACCTCATGTTTCAGCATGATAATGCACAGCCCCATGTCACAAGGATCTGTACACAATTCCTGGATGCTGAAAATGTCCCAGTTCTTCCATGGCCTGCAAACTCACCAGACATGTCACCGATTGAGCATGTTTGGGATGCTCTGGATCGACATGTACGTCACGTGTTCCAGTTCCCGCCAATACCCAGCAACTGTGCACAGCCATTGAAGAGGAGTGGGACAACATTCCACAGGCCACAATCAACAGCAACTCTTTGAGAAGGAGAGGCAAATGGTGGTCACACCAGATACTGACTGGTTTTCTGATCCACGCCCCTACTTTTTTTTTTTTTTTTACTGGTGTTTGTGACCAACATATGCATATATGTATTCCCAGTCTTGTCAAATCCATAGATTAGGGATTAAATTGACTGATTTCCTTATATGATCTGTAACTCAGTAAAATCTTTGAAATTGTTGCATGTTGCGTTTATATTTTAGTTCAGTGTATAAGGAGAGAAAGTCTTGAATGGCAGCCTACTGAATGACTTGTAATGTACAGTAGCAGTCAAAAGTTTGGACACACCTACTTATTCAAGGGGTTTTCTTTATTTTTACTATGTTCTACATTGTAGAATAATAGTGAAGACATCAAAACTATGAAATAACACATATGGAATCATGTAGTAACCAAAAAGTGTAAACAAATCAACATTTATTTGAGATTCTTCAAAGTAGCCACCGTTTGCCTTGATGACAGCTTTGCACACTCTTGGCATTCTCTCAACCATCTTCATGAGGTAGTCACCTGGAATGCATTTCAATTAACAAGTGTGCCTTGTTAAAAGGTAGTTGTGGAATTTATTTCCTTCTTAATGTGTTTGAGCCAATCAGTTGTGTTGTGACAAGGTAGGGGTGGTATACAGAAGATAGCCCTATTTAGTAAAATACCAAGTCCATATTATGACAAGAACAGCTCAAATAAGTAAAAAGAGAAATGACAGTCCATCATTACATTAAGACATGAAGGTGTCAATACAGAAAATGTCAAGAATGTATGATGAAACTGGCTCTCATGAGGACCGCCACAGCAAAGACCCAGAGTTCCCTCTGTTGCAGAGGATAAGTTCATTAGTTACCAGCCTCAGAAATTGCAGGCCAAATAAAAATACAAATTAACAGACATCTCAACATCAACTGTTTTTATTTCAAATGTATTTAACTAGGAAGTCAGTTAAGAACAAATTCTTATTTACAATGACGGCCTACCCCGGCCAAACCCTCCCCTAACCGATTGTGTGCCGCCCTATGGGACTCCCAATCACTGCCAGTTGTGATACAGCCCAGGATTGAACCAGGGTCTGTAGTGACACCTCTAGCACTGAGATGCAGTACCTTAGACCGCTGCACCACTCTGGAGGCCAACTGTTCAGAGGAGACTGCGTGAATCAGGCCTTTATGGTCGAATTGCTGCAAAGAAACCACTACTAAAGGACACCTATAAGAAGAAGAGACTTGCTTGGGCCAAGAAACATGAGCAATGGACATTAGACCGGTGGAAATTTGTCCTTTGGTCTGATGAGTCCAAATGTGAGATTTTTGGTTCCAACCACTGTGTCTTTGTGAGACGCAGAGCAGGTGAACGGATTATTTCTGCATGTGTAGTTCCCACCGTGAAGCATGGAGGAGGAGGTGTGATGGTGCTTTGCTGGTGACACTGTCTGTGATTTATTTTGAATTCAAGACACACTTAACTAGTATGGCTACCACAGTATTCTGCAGCGATACGCCATCCCATCTGGTTTGCGCTTTGTGGGACTATCATTTGTTTTTCCACAGGACAATGACCCAACACACCTCCAGGCTGTGTAAGGGCTATTTGACCAAGAAGGAGAGTGATGGAGTGCTGCATCAGACGACCTGGCCCCCATGATCACCCAACCTCAACCCAATTGAGATGGTTTGGGATGAGTTGGACCGCTGAGTGAAGGAAAAGCAGCCAACAAGTGTGGGAACTCCTTCAAGACTGTTGGAATAGCATTCCAGGTGAATCTGGTTGAGAGAATGCCAAGAGTGTGCAAATCTAAATTAAAAGAAAGAAAAACCCTTGAATGAGTAGGTGTCCGAACTTTTGACTGGTACTGTAAGTTGTTTTCAATGTTGTCTGTCACTTGCATTCAAGTTTTCATGCACAAACTTATTACACAGACACAGTAAGAGTTGAAAATAAATAAACTATATTCAAGGTAAATTTGAGTTGATTACATAGTTGTTTTTTCAGAACACATTACACCTCATGAAATAGGTTCTCCAAAACAAGTTTTCCTTTGTTTTTACTTTCATAAAATAATTTAATACCATTTTCAAATAATTTATTACAGTATTGAATAAATGTAAAAATCACTTATCTTCTTTAAGTCAGTCACTATTCCATACACGTCAGGTAGAGAGAAAGTTTCACAGATAAAACTGCACAAAGGACACACTGAAGAGCAAGACCTGGTGTGGGTCACCCAAATACAGAAAGATGAGAGGCACGAACACAGACACAAAAATATCATGCTCCAACAAACTGACAACCAAATGATCAGAGACGTTCAGACATGGACAGGAAAAATCTGGCTTTCTTTTCACAGCTTTTATAGGTGGCAAATAAATAAGTAGACTATAGAGACACGTAATCAAAAAATGACAAGTCACCTGCTGCTAGGCCAAGTCACCTGCTGCTAGGCCAAGTCACTTGCTGCTAGGCCAATTCACCTGCTGCTAGGCCAAGTCACCTGCCGCTAGGCCAAGTCACTTGCTGCTAGGCCAATTCACCTGCTGCTAGGCCAAGTCACTTGCTGCTAGGCCAATTCACCTGCTGCTAGGCCAAGTCACTTGCTGCTAGGCCAATTCACCTGCTGCTAGGCCAAGTCACCTGCCGCTAGGCCAAGTCACTTGCTGCTAGGCCAATTCACCTGCTGCTAGGCCAAGTCACCTGCCGCTAGGCCAAGTCACTTGCCGCTAGGCCAATTCACCTGCTGCTAAGCCAAGTCACCTGCTGCTAGCCCAATTAACCTGCTGCTAGGCCAAGTCACCTGCTGCTAGGCCAATTCACCTGCTGCTAGGCCAAGTCGACATTGCTCAGTTTGTTGCAAGTGTGAGCAGACCACGGAAGCAGCCACACAGGACAAGAAGAGCAACTGTTTTGGGATAACCCGATGCAAATATAAACCTATACGTTAATAACAGACCATGCTAACACACAAGGGGTTCATGCATTTGCACATAGGATGACATTTACCGCACACACTTAAAACATCTGAGAGTCTCATCTCATCTACAGCAATGGCAAAAGACAGACAGTTAACTAGAAGTCATAAAAAAACGGAACATTGTAGACAGTTCTATTCAGGAAAGGCATATCATAACCAACCCAATGACCACTGTAAATGGCCTGTAAATGTCATTCTATATACTGTATCACAACCCTGAACAAACTGACAAGATACTCCATTACTATATCTATGTAAACATGCTAATCTCACTTGATAGTCTTGAAGTGAATTAAATAAATATATGTTGGTTGGTAGAGGGCGCAACAAACACTGGAGAAAATAAATGTTTTACTCCCACAGAGTGAGTATAAATAATTTAAATTATCTGGGCAACAGAAATATACATGTAGGCTACAAAAACATAAAACAGTGATTTAGGAGATAAATTAGACATAAGCTAGTGCTACCATCAAATGAAAAGTTCAAGGGGAGATTTGTCTTCCAATTGGACAATTAAAGAAATATCAAAATGTATCTCTATGACCTAAACCATGGGACCTACATCTATAGTGCTTCACCATGATCAATATCATTGGAAAATTGAAAAAACGTTACTTCTGGAATTTCTTTGGAGAGATAAAAAGTTGCTTTTCAAAAGTTGACAAACACTGGCAGTGGGGAAACACTGAGGACGGCCAAGGTAACTGCCATCTTGTTGATATAATGTATGTTATACAAGCAACAATAACCATTATTTATACATGGCTATTCTTAAGTGTGCATCCCAATTTCATTAAGTTACTATTTGAATCGATGCATCTGTAGTTTTGAGGGGGTTTGTTTGTTTACCCACTTTATTTCCAAAATGTAATTACTCTAATCCCTTTTTACATTTGTAATATTTAAATGTTAATCCTTCTCACTGGTTGTACTGACTGACAACTCTACAGTTCAACTAGAGTTCAACTATTCTGGGGAAAACTCTTAATACGAAATAACACCGGTCTCTAGTATTGTGCAGCATATTGACTCAGCACCTCACTGCTGTGTTCTCTTCTCTCTCCATATCCACCTCAGATCACCTGGTAATACTGAGGTAAACACACAGCCTGGTTGTCTTCTGTTATTATACATGTTCTCTTAGCAACTCAGTAAGTCATGAGATTGAGCCACTGCCCCTCCCACTATCTCACTGCCCCTCCCACAATCTCACTGCCCCTCCCACTATCTCACTGCCCCTCCCACTATCTCACTGCCCCTCCCATCTCTCACTGCCCCTCCCCATCTCCCACTATCTCACTGCCCCTCCCATCTCTCACTATCTCACTGCCCCTCCCATCTCCCACTATCTCACTGCCCCTCCCCATCTCCCACTATCTCACTGCCCCTCCCATCTCTCGCTGCCCCTCCCCATCTCCCACTATCTCGCTGCCCCTCCCCATCTCCCACTATCTCACTGCCGCTCCCCATCTCCCACTATCTCACTGCCCCTCCCATCTCTCACTGCCCCTCCCATCTCTCACTGCCACTCCCCATCTCCCACTATCTCACTTCCCCTCCCATCTCTCACTGCCGCTCCCCATCTCCCACTATCTCACTGCCCCTCCCATCTCTCACTGCCCCTCCCATCTCTCACTGCCCCTCCCCATCTCCCACTATCTCACTTCCCCTCCCATCTCTCACTGCCGCTCCCCATCTCCCACTATCTCACTGCCCCTCCCATCTCTCACTGCCCCTCCCATCTCTCACTGCCCCTCCCCATCTCCCACTATCTCACTGCCCCTCCCCATCTCCCACTATCTCACTGCCCCTCCCATCTCTCGCTGCCCCTCCCCATCTCCCACTATCTCGCTGCCCCTCCCCATCTCCCACTATCTCACTGCCCCTCCCCATCTCCCACTATCTCACTGCCCCTCCCCATCTCCCACTATCTCACTGCCCCTCCCCATCTCCCACTATCTCACTGCCCCTCCCCATCTCCCACTATCTCACTGCCCCTCCCCATCTCCCACTATCTTACTTTTTGCACTTTCATCTCATTAAGATCGGGGCAGGAGTAACAAAATATTATAAAGTAGAGTCACATCCAGAGTAAACACAGTATACCTAAATCCAGAGTAAACACAGTATACCTAAATCCAGAGTAAACACAGCATACCTAAATCCAGAGTAAACACAGTATACCTAAATCCAGAGTAAACACAGTATACCTAAATCCAGAGTAAACACAGTATACCTAAATCCAGAGTAAACACAGTATACCTAAGTGGATCTTTCAAGAAGATGTTATTTCAGTTTATATGTAATCATACACTACATGACCAAAAATTCATTAATATGGAGTTGGTCCCCCCTTTGCAGCTATAACAGCCTCCACTCTTCTGGGAAGGCTTTCCACTAGATGTTGGAACATTGCTGCAGGGACCAGCTTCCATTTAGCCACAAGAACATTAGTGTGGTCGGGCTCTGATGTTGGGCGATTAGGCCTGGCTCGCAGTCTGCGATCCAATTCATCCCAAAGGTGTTCGATGGGGTTAAGGTCAGGGCTCTGTACAGGCCAGTCAAGTTCTTCCACACCATTCTCGACAAACCATTCCTGTATGGACCTCGCTTTGTGTATGACCTCGCTTTGTGCACGGGTGCATTGTCATGCTGAAACAGGAAAGGGCCTTCCCCAAACTGTTGCCACAAAATTGGAAGCACAGAATCATCATCTAGAATCTCATTCTATGCTAATATTTCCCTTTATTGGAACTAAGGGGCCAAACCCAAACCAGGATAAACAGCCCCAGACCATTATTCCTCCTCCACCAAACTTTACAGTTGGCTCTATGCATTCGGGCAGGTAGCTTTTCTCCTGGCATCCGCCAAATCAATTTGGTTTCTGGTTTCTGGTACCCGCTCAGAGCAAAATTTAACTAAAGATTAATACTAGACTTTAAGACATTAAATGGGTGTGAAGCAGATTTACTGTAGTGACGATCAGTAGTTACTGGATGAAAACCTGATGAGAACCCACGGGTTGAAATGGAATCTCTCCCAGGTTCACTGTTACGCAAACGGGGAGGTTTGGATTTCAAAAGGTAAGAAACCAGAAAAACCAAAAGAATAAGAGCATTTGAACCAACACTGTTGGACAAGTACTGATGGTGGCCCAGTGTTGCTGTATTTTAGGCCAATTAGCTTGGGTTGGGTTTGGCTGTTTCCAGAGCAGCCTTTACTGTAAACAGGTGAGGAGCAGAAGAAGTCTGCATGCTCTTCACAGGTCTGGTTGCAGTCTGGACATCCTGCTTTATGTGAACTATTCTCCCATGAAATACCCAAACACTGTATTCTCATGCCACCATCCATGCATTATTATTATTATTATTATTATTTTTGTCCATGCCGTGCTGTCACTATTATTCTGTCATGTCATGCATCTCTACCCACAATTCCACAGCAAAGGGTTACAGCCCTCCACACCTAAACGTTGCTCCGCCATTGTATCACAAGTATCACAAACAAACTACGTTTTTATCTTCACAAATAAGACAGATTTTGATTGAATGAACAACAATATAAACATCTCGGTACAGAACTCTTTAGGTCCTGAAGTCTTACACAATATCCTCACATATGATCTCTCTCTCTTTCGGATCAAACACTACCCCCTACCCTAACCCCTCGCTGCTTTTACCTTTACCACCAAAGTTTAATGAATAGTTACTGTCCACTGAGCAAGTGTGGAGCCAAAGGTATACAGTATATTTGTATATGTAAAGTTTTGACTTTATACCTGTATTCAGGTAAAGGATTGTTTTTGAAAAGTATACGTTAGATAGCGATACACTCTCTCTTGTAGTACCATATTTCTAGCAGATGAATGTGTAGTTTTGTGCTGTGCTTCAGTGGATAGTAACACACCCTTGGACAGTAACATCAAATCATATTTACACCATCAATATGCCTGCGTTGCTAAATCATATTTTCACTCTTATGGCAGTTTGCGAAAGGTCCTAAAAATGTACAATGTCTCAAACATGATGGTGATGGAGGACTCTACTGTCTGCTGGAGTGGAATGCAGATCTCCACTGTAGTATCTGAAGTCCAGTGAGACGTGAACAGTAAGAGCCTCAAGAGCTGGATGTGAGACTTTCTTTATTCAGAGTGATGCCTCCAGAAACTCTTTCTTCCCTTCATTCAGAAGTCCACAGATGAGGAGGCAAATGTATATTTAATCCCTCTAATTTAAGTTCAATGGATGGGATTGTGGTTATGAGAAAGGATGATGTATTGTCTCGGAGTCATAACTTACATAAGCTACCTCCAAAGGTCATTTCCCTGTCAAGTCGGAGAGTGGTCACTAGTTTCTGAACCGCATGCATTATATCTGTTCCTATAGGCCACCCCATCCCACCATATCTGTAGAGAAGTCCCTCTGATAAATACATCTACACTCATATAGTATATAAACATGTATTTACACCAACACAGCATTGAGACTTTGTTCCAATGTCATGCGGAATTCCACCTCCCCTCTGTAGAAAACCATAACTGCAACTTGGGGCTTTCAGTGTTGTTGTTGTTGTTGTTGTTGTTGTTGTTGTTTCACTCAGTATCTCCCGTTGCTAAATGTAAACATTCTACTCATTGATCAACCATTTTCATGGTTCTCTGTCATAGCGACTGAAGATGGACCCATTCCACTACTACTCAGTGGTGTAACGTAACTACATGTAAGTAAAAATACTTTGACTTAAAACTTAAGTCGTTTTTGGGGTATCTATACTTTACTATTTATATTTTTGACAACTTTTACTTGTACACAACAACATTCCTAAAGAAAATAATGTACTTTTTACTCCCATACATTTTCCCTGACACCCAAAAGTACATTTCGAATGCTCAGGCAGGACAGCAATATGGTCCAATTCACGCATCTATCAACATAATGCATTGTCATCCCTACTGGCTCTGATCTGACGTACTCACTAAATACTGGCTATGCGTAAAAAAATAAAAAATAAAATTCCTGGTCTGGTTGGTTTAATATACAGAATTTGATGTATAGCATTTACTTTGTATTTTTATTGTGTATTTTTTGCACCACTGTACATTTAAAACCAGATACTTTTAGAACAAGTAGTATTTTACTTGGTGACGTTTACTTTTACTTGAGTCATTTTCTTTTAAGGTATCTTAACTTTTTATGATAATTGAGTACTTTCTCCGCCACTGCTCGTGCGTGTGTGAGTGAGTGTAACCCTCAGTGAAAGGGAGGAGGGCTGCTTCTTTATCTAACCTTCATTTAACCAGGCAAGTCAGTTAAGAACAAATTCTTATTTACAATGACGGCCTACACCGGCCAAACTCGGACGACGCTGGGCCAATTGTGCGCCGCCCTTATGGGACTCCCAATCACGTCCCGGTTGTGATACAGCCTGGATTCGAATCAGGGTGTCTGTAGTGACGCCTCTAGCACTGAGATGCAGTGCCTTAGACCGCTGCGCCACTTGGGAGACCAGTTGGCTTTAAGGCCACTCAGACATGGATTGAGTCGAGTGGACTGAGTCTGGTTCGCCTCCCCTGCACCTGTGATAGCGCTATGGTCATCCCTGCAGAACCCATGGCACTCTACCCTGATTCAGTCTAGCTGGACCCAAAACCATGTAACGCACCCAGCTGGAATTCATAGAATACCACTGCAACACTTAGTTTCTACACACCTGTCTGTCACTTTCTCTTTCTCGCTCCCTCTCTTACTTCCTTCATCACTTCCTTGACCAATACTTTCTTAACTCTCCTCTTCTTCCTCGTCTGTCCAGTGAGTGTGTACAACATTTGAGTGTGCAATAGGACGTTGGTGTTAACTGGGTGTCATCCAGGCTCCAGGCCAAACACAACCTTGTTACTGTGCTGTATGTGTGTTTGTCTTGGTGAGAGATCATGTGTGCATTTGTTTGCGCATGCATGTAGTTATATGTACAGTTGATGTTTCAGTATGCGTGTCTATGTGTTTTGTATGCAGGTGCGTGTGTGTGTGTATATATTGGGTATGTCTACAGATCCATTAGGTATTAGTGATCCAGTGACAATAACCAGGTCCTAACCTTTGGCCTGGGCCTTGTCCTGTAGTAGGTGTGTGTTTTATAATAACTGGATGTATATCAGTGTTTTGACTAGTAGCTCTGCTGTCATGTGTCCTCTAGAAGCCCTCTATGTGGCAGTATGCCTCCAGGCTGGAGAAGAGGACATAGAGGAACCAGAGGCCCAAGAAGAGGAGGCTGGTGATGATGCGTGCTGTCCGCGGTCCGCCCAGCTCCCCCCCGATAGAGGGCCGCCGGCGAAACAGTAGCACACCCATGCAGATGAAGGCGAAGCTGGTGAAGAGGGTGACGGAGAAGGCCAGGGAGCCCGGGTCCACGCGGAACTCCTTGCCCTGAACCTTCCAGTAGACGGCCGCCACAAACCACGCCACCCCGATGCCCAGGAACACGTTGACCGCGTTGCTGCCCGTCACGTTACCCACCGACGCGTCAGCGTGCTGGTCCTGCGTAGCCGCCACCTTGCTGGCAAACGTGTCTGAGGAGGGAGGGAGGGAGGGAGGGAGAGAACAGAGAGAAGTGAAGATGGGAGAGAGATAAGTTAAGTACCTGTCATCACAGCTGTGATTAGGTGATGATGAGTAGCTTTCAGCATCTTAGTCGTACCACAGACAACACCTGTTACCGTAAACATACTTCCATGTAGTCACACCATATACACAAGGATTTCACTAACTGGCCAAGCTGCAAAGCAGGAAGTTCTGCAATTTCCCAAACCGTAACACTATTACTGGCAACCTTATACCTAACCCCTCATAAAATGAGGACTGGTTGTGGTATTTAAATTACATTAAGATATACACTGAACAAAAATAGAAACGCAACATGTAATGTGTTGGTCCCATGTTTCATGAGCTGAAATAAAAGATCCCTGAAATTTGTAATACTCACAAAAAGCTTTTTCTCTCTAAAATGTTGTGCACACATTCATTTGCCAAGACAATCCATCCACCTGACAGGTGTGGCATATCAAGAAGCTGATTAAACAGCATCATCATTACACAGGTGCACCTTGTGCTGCGGACAATAAAAGGCCACTAAAATGTGCAGTTTTGTCACACAACACAATTCCACAGATGTCTCGAGGGAGCCTGAAATTGGCGTGCTGACTGCAGGAATGTCCACCAGAGGTGTTCGCAGAGAATGCAATGTTAATTTTTCTACCATAAGCCGTCTCCAACATTGTTTTAGAGATTTGGCAGTACATCCGCAGACCACGTGTATGGTGTCGTTGGGCGAGCAGTTTACTGATGTCAACGTTGTGAGCAGAGTACCCCATGGTGATGGTGGGGTTGGGCTCCCGAGTGGCGCAGCGGTCTAAGGCACTGCATCTCAGTGCTAGAGGCGTCACTACAAACTTTACTTAGTTCCAGGCTGTATCACAATCCGGCTGTGAATTGGGAGTCCCATAGGGCGGCGCACAATTGGCCCAGCGTCACCCCGGTTTGGCCAGGGTAGGCCGTCATTGTAAATAAGAATTTGTTCTTAACTGACTTGCCCAGTAAAATAAAGGTTAAATATATATTTATTTTTTTAAATGGGCAGGCATAAGCTACAGACAATGAATACAATTGCATTTTATTGATAGCAATTTGAATGCAAAAAAAATACTGTGACGACATCCTGAGGTCCATCGTGAGCCCCATTTGTTTTAAAGGTATCTGTGACCAACTAATGCATATCTGTATTCCCAGTCATGTGAAATCCATAGAATTTATTTCAACCGACTGATTTCCTCATATGAACTGTAACTCAGTAAAATCAATGAAGTTGTTGCCTGTTGAGTTTTTGTTCAGTATGTATACATAACCTCTCACCAGGAATGGAGGTACCCAGAGCCACAAACACCACGGCAGTGACAGTGTCCCTGAGGCCCACGGTGCATCCAAAGTGGGAGGCTAGGTCCCCGATGATGGCAGTCAGGATGCCAATGACCGAGATGGACACGAAGAAGCAGGCCCAACCATTCCAGTACTCGGTGGGAGGAACAAAGGCGAACAGAACCTTCCAGAACACCGTCAGGAAGTGCATGACATAGTCGTAGCAGGATGGTAGACGCTCCTCACGCCCCTCCTCATCATCGTCATCGTCATCACCTGGGAGGGGGAAATAGTAAAACATAATAGGCACATGACTGTCATTCATGTTCCATTCCCCCAGCTCAATGACTGTCATTCATGTTCCATTCCCCCAGCTCAATGACTGTCATTCATGTTCCATTCCCCCAGCTCAATGACTGTCATTCATGTTCCATTCCCCCAGCTCAATGACTGTCATTCATGTTCCATTCCCCCAGCTCAATGACTGTCATTCATGTTCCATTCCCCCAGCTCAATGACTGTCATTCATGTTCCATTCCCCCAGCTCAATGACTGTCATTCATGTTCCATTCCCCCAGCTCAATGACTGTCATTCATGTTCCATTCCCCCAGCTCAATGACTGTCATTCATGTTCCATTCCCCCAGCTCAATGACTGTCATTCATGTTCCATTCCCCCAGCTCAATGACTGTCATTCATGTTCCATTCCCCCAGCTCAATGACTGTCATTCATGTTCCATTCCCCCAGCTCAATGACTGTCATTCATGTTCCATTCCCCCAGCTCAATGACTGTCATTCATGTTCCATTCCCCCAGCTCAATGACTGTCATTCATGTTCCATTCCCCCAGCTCAATGACTGTCATTCATGTTCCATTCCCCCAGCTCAATGACTGTCATTCATGTTCCATTCCCCCAGCTCAATGACTGTCATTCATGTTCCATTCCCCCAGCTCAATGTAACATTGATAGGTTTAGGCTACTACATACTCAAATTTTCCCTATAGCTCGGGCTTGTGCAGTGGAGGGGATCTTTCGGGGGCTATACTCATCCTTGTCTCAGGGTAGTAAGTTGGTGGTTGTTGATATCCCTCTATTGGTGTGGTGGCTGCGCTTTGGCAGAGTGGGTGGGATTATATCCTGCCTGGTTGGCCCTGTCCGGGATATTGTCGGAAGGGGCCACAGTGTCTCCTGACCCCCCCTGTCTCAGCCGCCAGTATCTATGCTGCAATAGTCTATGTGCCGGGGGGCTAGGGTCAGTCTGTTAAAGCTGATGTTATTATCCAGTGTCTTGTGTGAATTTAAGTATGCCTCCTCTAATTCTCTCTCTCTCCCACTCTACCTCCCCTCCCGGAGGACCTGAGCCTTAGGACCATGCTTCAGGACCACCTGCCCTGATGACTCCTAGCTGTCCCCAGTCCACCTGGTCGTGCTGCTGCACCGGTTTCAACTCTTCTGCCTGCGGTTATGGAACCCTGACCTGTTCATTGGACGTGCCACCTTGTCCCAGACCTGCTGTTTTCATCTCACTCTCTCTCTACCACACCTGCGCTCTATCGCACCGTACCTGCGCTCTCTACCGCATCTAAATGCCCGGCTATAAAAAGCCAAGTGACATTCCCTACTCATGTATTTACCTGTTGCAACCTCTACAACCACTATGATTATTATTTCACACTGCAGGTCATCTATGAACATTTGAACATCTTGGAGAAAGAACTGGCCTTAATGGCCATGAATTGTTATAATCTCCACCCGGCACAGCCAGAAGGTTTTGCCTTTCTAGGGAGTTTTTCCTAGCCACCGTGCTTCTACATCTGCATTGCTTGCTGTTTGGGGTTTTAGGCTGGGTTTCTGTATAGCACTTTGTGACATCGGCTGATGTAAAAAGGGCTTTATAAATACATTTGATTGATTGATTGATTGATTGATTGATAGCCTATGAATGAAAGTTTACAACGTAGGTGCACAAGTCGAGAGAACAATTTGATTAATCAAAGTGACAGACAGTGACATATTCAATACTGCCTTGCATACTCTTGCCTGCATCTAGCTGATCTAGGGTGTACTCTTTAGTCCAAGAGTTGCAAACAACAGTTTATATTGGAAAAATTCAGGTATGTTTATTCCCTTTTCGTTCCGTTTGTTTCCGTTTAAGAACATTTTTTCAACAGAATTGGCAGAATGAATACACCCATGATCACACGCAAACACAGCTCACTTTCATAGCAGCCACATACAAACAGCATGATCACTTTGCTCATTGTATATTCCTTCTCACATCTACACGCTCTCCTCCTCTCACCTTTTCCCTTCAATTGTGGACTTCAGTGCACAACACATCAGCTGTCTGTGACCAGGTGAAAAAAATATTTCCAAGCCAAACTTTCCACTACACACAGCCTACATCATTGTCACCAAATTAGCTAACGTCATAGTCAATATAGCTACAAGAACTAACGCGTTAGTAAACCCGCTACAACCATGCAGTACAGTATACAGTAAGCAAACAGTTTAGCAGTTACACCAGCGGGCCCAGCTAGCTAACATAGCATCCCTCTTTGTTTGAGCCCGGGTGTTTGAGTAGGCTAAACTAGCTTGCTGCATTTGCTAGCTAAGTAAATGAAAGTTAAAGAAAATTTAAATACAACAAAATATAGCTAGCTCTCTTTCTTCTCTCTCTCTCTTGCTTCTCCTTCATTTTTGAAGAAATTAATTTGTTCAAAACTGTTGGAACTGTTGTCTTTCTCTCTCTTTGAGTCAACTACTCACCACATTTTATGCACTGCAGTGCTAGCTAGCTGTAGCTTGTGTTTTCAGTACTAGATTAATTCTCTGATCCTTTGATTGGGTGGACAACATGTCAGTTAATGCTGCAAGAGCTCTGATAGGTTGGATGACGTACTCCAGAATTTGTCATTACTACTGTGTAAATAGCTGTCCTCCAGCTACACCATGGTGCTACCCCACAGAGTGCTGGTGAGGTTACTGTAGACCTTCACTGCAAAATAGTGTGTTTTAATACATTATTTGTTGACGTGTGAGTATATTTATAGTATAGCTTTATCTAAAAAGAAAATTCACTGAGGAGGGTGGTCCTCCCCTTCCTCCTCTGAGGAGCCTTCACTGGCACACACACACACACACACACACACAAGCACACACAGTGAATTACTTTGTGTATTGTTGATTTACGGTGAGACATGTTTGTCTGTAATGAATATAACTGTCCACCAGGGAGCGCTCTTACACCAGACCCAGGCAGTCAGACATCTATCCCATTACCTCAACACTGTCGCTACATTTTATAATATATTTTACAAACATAAATATCACAGAAACCTTGTTATAGGTCTTAGTGTTTGCAATTATCAGCTTTCAAACAAGTTATTTCCTGTTATAATGAGGTTCCAAAATGAAGGGACTGTGTCCTCACTTGTTTCCCCTTGACATGTCACACTTAATGAGCAAGCTAAAACTCACTTCCTTAATGAAAAGCTTGGGCTGCTCTTGGGAAAAAAAATAAAGGACTCCAAATATTTAATGTAATTATGGCTCTGGACAAAAAGCCCTCAGGCCGCTATTCAAAGTAATTACACTCATAAAGCAGCTGTAAAGTCCTTCATTGTGGCTCTAGTCAGTGTGTTTATAACACAATGTCAACAGTGAGACTCACCTTATACATCTTCCTCTCACTTAATAGAAATTACACGCACACACACGCACACACACACGCACACACACACAAACGCACACACACACACAAACGCACACACACACACAAAGGCACACACGCACAAATGCCAAAAGCTGACCTGCGCTGACGGTCACAGCTTCAACGAACTGCTCCCTCCAGGAGTGAGTGCCAATCACAAGGGCCAAGTTGGTCTTCTTAATGAGCTTGTCAACGGTGCTCTGCCAATCACAAACAAATAGGTCATGGTTAATGTCCTATTATAGAGAAGAAGGCAAACTTATTTGCGCGACCGGAACTCTAATGAAGAATGCCTAGAAGAGTTACAGACAGTGGCATCGTTACCATGAGAAGAGCAGTAATATTTGGTATTTATCCTCACAATAGCAGTATTTGGTTTCTCACACACACACGTGCTGTCACATCTGTTTATAAGGACACTCCTCCCAAGCACAAACCACATGCTGAGTCCTGGCAACCACTCAGACAGTAAAGGAAATCATATCCAGCATTCAAGTAAGACTCCTACTCAATCAAACCAATAAA
Source organism: Thymallus thymallus (assembly GCA_023634145.1). Lineage (NCBI taxonomy): Eukaryota > Metazoa > Chordata > Actinopteri > Salmoniformes > Salmonidae > Thymallus > Thymallus thymallus. The sequence continues at coordinate 2,966,620 of CM042378.1, read as the reverse complement.
ACCATTCTATGTAGCACCCTAACCAAACCCAACTGGATAGGAGGTTTCATTGGATAGAGAGGTCTCACCACTGTGGGTAAGCCTCTGCAAGCCTGGGGACTATAGGTGATGCACATCAGCCTTTAGAAAACTGGGACATCCTGTTCTATTCAATAATGAGTATGGTTACATGCACACAATAATATGATTATTGTGGATAGTCAGATTAATGTAATAGTTTGTTTAAAACATTTACATGCTTTGCAAGAAGAACGATTTTCTGAATAATCCTGTTTCAGATGTCATGCTACCTGATGCCAGGCTACCTGATGTCAGAATACCTGATGTCAGAATACCTGATGTCAGAATACCTGATGTCAGAATACCTGATGTCAGAATACCTGATGGGCTAAATAAATGCAGACAATCGCCAATAAAAAGAAACGTTCTACCACAGAAGCCAGGTTATTAAAAAGAAACGTTCTACCACAGAAGCCAGGTTATTAAAAATAAACGTTCTACCACAGAAGCCAGGTTATTAAAAAGAAACGTTCTACCACAGAAGCCAGGTTATTTTTGCGAAGCCTATTTGTTTCTGAGTTTGAACATATCAAGTTTGTATGGGGAAACTATTTCTAAGACGTATACTTACTACCGGTGCTGGCTCCTGCGTAGATTAAATGCACGGCTGGGACAATAATTAAACGTCCTAATAAGATTGCGCAGTGTTTTAAATCGGTGTATGTTTACTTTCGATTTTACCTTACGCCGATTAAGAAAAGCAGAGTAAAGCGTTTCCATGACTACTGCCATAAATCAGTTTAATATCTAATTATTAGTGCACCTGTAAACCAGTGGAGGCTGGTGGGAGGAGCTATAGGAGGATGGGCTCATTGCAATGGCTGGAATGGAATCAATGGAATGGAGTCAAACACGGTTTGATAGCGTTCCATATATTCCATTCCAGCTCCTATAGCTCCTCCCACCAGCCTCCACTGATGTGAACATACTCTATGACTGCCATGGTATGGGAGCTGCCTGGGCATACAGTATGTGATGCTCAGCAGTTGCAATGTCACCTTCTTGTTTTCTAAATGTGGAAACGTAAACACTCATCCACAGAGAAAACAATGCTATTCAATTATGGGACATTGATTTAGGATTTCATAAAGCCAAGTGCCAGTCATTTAAATTACTTGAGAGTTCAATTACCTATTGTGTTTGTGTTGTTCTACTACGAATCATGAATGACAAGCGCAATCTTATTATGAATAACAAAGAGGCACATGGACTGATGGGATTAAATCCCACTTTAATGAGCTAGCTGTCATCCGTCACAACCGTTGGTTCACTTGATGAAAAAGATTGATTAACCAAGTAACCTGAACACCAACCCTTCTGAGGACAGACACTGAGCACCATGGAGGGTCGTTCCACCTCATTGGTGCCTATGTTAGCATTTTCATGCTTCATGCCCAAATCGTCCCAAAGTATCTAAAAATGGATTGTGTAACTCAACGATGTTACTTATAGATGATCTGGATACGAAGCATGAAAATGCTAACATAGGTACCATTGACTTGCATTGGATTTTTTGAAGTGGAACTAAAGTCCACTGTGCTCAGTGTTTGTCCTCAGAAGGGTTGGTGTTAAACTACTGTGTGGCTCTGGGGCTGTATTTGATATTGAATCGGTTTTGCCCAGTAGATAACAATTAATAAGATTATATGGACATGATGGAACTGATCTTAGATCCTGAGATGCTGGTGTGGCCAATAGAGTGAAGCAGGGGAAAAGAGGGGCTATATACCTTGAACTCATAAGACTCCTCAATGACCACTTCCAGCCGGCTGTGCTCCCCCAAGATGGGCTTTCCCATCTCTGCAATGCGCCTTGCCTCCTCCTCCTCTGCACTCATCTGGCCATCAGGATCCTCTAAGAGATAGAAGGCGGAAGGAGGGATGAGATAGATAGAACAGTGGGGGTGATAGAGGAGAGAGAGGGAGAGAGAGGGAGAGAGAGGGGTGAGGGAAGAGATTGACAGAGAAATTGTAACTCAAACATGCCAACATGCCTCACAAATGGATATTTCAAGGCCAGAGTCCTATCAATAATTGAGTTTGAGTCAGCATAATTTCTTCTTCGTATAGTATATCACTCATGTGTATTTGCCCATGTATGTGGAGATGTGTGTGAGTGGGGGAGGGAGACAGTCAGAGAGAAGGAGAGATGAGAGGTTGGTGGTGAATGTGTGGGTGTGATGGCAAGAGGAGAGAAATGATAAGTACAGATCACTGGGGTAGATTCATTACAAGGAGACATAGCAGCAAAAAGATAGGCAGACATTTTGTTAGAGAATGAAATGGAGGAAGAAACAGACAGGTGAGTGGAAATGAGGGTAGATTTATGCTGACTTGAGGTGGGCAGAGACCAATGTCCCATAGTGTGATTTAGTGGTGGCAGGTAGCCTAGCGGTTAGAGTGTTGGGCCAGTAACTGAAAGGTCACTGGCTCGAATACCCGAGCCGACAGGTGAAAAACCTGTCGATGTTTCCTTTAGCAAGGCACTTAACCATAATTTGCTCCAGGGTCTGACCCTGTAGGTAGGCCGTCATTGTAAATAAGAATGTGTTCTTAACTGACATGCCTAGTTAAATAAAGGTTAGATAAAATAAAAATTGTGTCTGTTAATCAAATATTGAGCTGAACCAATAGGGCCCCATCCTAAAATAACACATTCTCAAACACACTATAATCAGCTGGGCTAAACCCATTCTCCCTGCTTCCATTCAGCATCACATTCCCTGTCTACTTATAGCGTATAATTACTCTTCCTCTCATTGGAGGAGCCACGAAGACGCACGGGAAGCTTTGTTTGTGTGTCGCCGTCGCCGTGGTGAGTGGGCAGATATTATTCCTCTTTTAGTTCCCACCCTCTGCCTTTAAACACAAGATGTAATTATGAAAGGAGTAGAAGGCTGCCAGGCACCACATGGCATCTGTCCCACTGTAATTATGAGTAGAGCGCTGCCAGGCACCACATGGCATCTGTCCCACTGTTATTATGAGTAGAGCGCTGCCAGGCACCACATGGCATCTGTCCCACTGTTATTATGAGTAGAGCGCTGCCAGGCACCACATGGCATCTGTCCCACTGTTATTATGAGTAGAGCGCTGCCAGGCACCACATGGCATCTGTCCCACTGTATTCCCCCAACGCTCCAGCTCCTTCACCGTGTTGCTCTTACAGGGCTACACCAGGGATCCTAATTAATGCTAAATACTAATAAACTCTAACGATGATGAAGTATTACTGCTGGTCTGCAGCTACTGTGGGTACATTACTGCATCATCATGGCTCACAAAGCATCTCAGAGTAGGAATGCTGATCTAGGATCAGATCCCCCCCAATCTTCTGTCCATCTCTTATTCATTATGATCTAAAAGGCTAAACTGATTCTAGATCAGCACTTCTACTCTGAGACGCTTAATGAATATGGGCCCTGATTGGGTAGGGCTCTTCAACACCTCTTTAAGATCTCCATTTGAATAAAGTGTGGCATGGGACACTGTAGAAGGACAGTAATATTTATCCTAGAGAGGCCAGTTGTGCAAGATACCTTTATAATATTTATCCAGGGATGGATACAAATCGATGTGAGAGTGATGCATTTTATGGAGCGAGCAGGCCCTTATCATGGATTTATGCTGTAAATAGACATCCTTTGCGTTAAGTGTGGGGTTCTTGACGTGCATTTACGGTTCTTCAGAATTCTAAAAGGTTCTTGAAATGTATGGAAGCCTGCAGATGTGTCCCTTTCATAGCACACAGCAAATTGGCCAGTGTTAACTAGTGTTGATTAAAGAGGTAAATTAACACTGTGAAGAGTTAATAACCAGAGTTGAACCAGGTAGATGTTTTTTTTGTTGAATTGTTTGTTTGAATATCTATGTTTTTGCATGTACATTGATTGATTAATTAAAAGTTAGACTTATAACGTAGATGCAGAAAGTAAACAGCATAGTGGGTCAATTTCCGCAACGACTAAGAGCGTGAAGCGCGAGGCTCAACTTATCCGCTGTTTTGGTCCCGTGGCTCCCACGCTGTAAAAGCGTGAAGCGAACCTGTGCACATGCGAGGATACTGTGTGTTACTGTGTGTTACTGTGTGATACTGTGTGTTACTGTGTGATACTGTGTGTTACTGTGTGTTACTGTGTGATACTGTGTGATCCTGTGTGTTACTGTGTGATACTGTGTGTTACTGTGTGTTACTGTGTGTTACTGTGTGTTACTGTGTGATAATGTGTGATAATGTGTGATACTGTGTGTTACTGTGTGATACTGTGTGATACTGTGTGTTACTGTGTGTTACTGTGTGTTACTGTGTGTTACTGTGTGTTACTGTGTGATACTGTGTGTTACTGTGTGATACTGTGTGATACTGTGTGTTACTGTGTGATACTGTGTGTTACTGTGTGTTACTGCTCATCTCAATATCTGCTGTGTTGCTTGTGATAACGTCATTTTACTCAGTCTAGCTTTAATCTTATGTTACTCAAATATAAATAACACATTTTTCTAAACTATTCCAATATGTTACTTGGACTTATTGCACCCGATACTGAAGTGGTTGTTCCAGTTTAAGATATTTATTCCAATATCTTAGTCTTCCCAACCCTGGGAAACATTCTGAATGCAGGCTGTGGGTGAATAAAATTCCAAATGTTGGATATCCCCACTCTGGCTGGATTCCAATAGGAATTACATATCACTTTGCAAGCCAGCATAATGTGACTTGCAGGCAGGATTAGGAAGAAGGCTTTATGAAATATGTAATGTATTATCTTGTCTTAAAGAAATTAATTATAATGACAATGTATTCACTAAGGAGCGTACTTGGGGAGACAACAGGACTGAAAATGAATGAATTCAACAACCATGTCTCTGTCACTAGCAAACACAGTCATCCCATTTATGGTTCTTCAGAGAGCCATCCCATTTATGGTTCTTCAGAGAGCCATCCCATTTATGGTTCTTCAGAGAGCCATCCCATTTATGGTTCTTCAGAGAGCCATCCCATTTATGGTTCTTCAGAGAGCCATCCCATTGATGGTTCTTCAGAGAGCCATCCCATTGATGGTTCTTCAGAGAGCCATCCCATTGATGGTTCTTCAGAGAGCCATCCCATTGATGGTTCTTCAGAGAGCCATCCCATTTATGGTTCTTCAGAGAGCCATCCCATTTATGGTTCTTCAGAGAGCCATCCCGTTGATGGTTCTTCAGAGACCCTTAAATTGATGTTGTTATATAGTTGTTCAGAGATGTTGTTATATAGTTGTTCAGAGATGTTGTTATATAGTTGTTCAGCGATGTTGTTATATAGTTGTTCAGCGATGTTGTTATATAGTTGTTCAGCGATGTTGTTATATAGTTGTTCAGCGATGTTGTTATATAGTTGTTCAGCGATGTTGTTATATAGTTGATCAGAGATGTTGTTATATAGTGTACCAACTCATGTGAATTTTTGTTTTTTTGTTTTTATGGATGATTCTGAACCTATACCAATTCCCCCACAATGGGAGAGAGGTGGGACCTGTGTTCCTGAAGAGTTCCCTCATTGATTATCACTTGGGACTTTAGGGACAATAACATTTTCTATGTCTGCTGTTTCTAAGCTGGTTATGTGGCGCAAGTTGCTGATGGTCTTACCTTGGTTGAGCAGAAGGGCTAGAAGAAAGTAGAAAGAACAGGACAGTCAGTACAGCAGTCCTAACTCCAGACAAGTCAATGTGCAGTATGACATGCTGCTATCATACCATTACACTTCCCTGGCCTTGGGACATTTCACCAACTAAGAGCTCTGATGTCACGACAGCCATTGTGAACTTTCTTTTAAGTGCCTCAGTTCAGTAAAAACTGGTAATTTTTTTTGAGACCTTTTCTCTATTTCTCTCTCTGGTTGCACCCTGATTCTCCACTCTTCTCCTAAAGTGTACCCTTGCAAACTTTATCGCATTGATTTAAGAAAAGCCTTCAATCTCTCTCTCTCACACAAACAGAGCCTATTTCTTCTCTATATTGTTAGCCTCACACACGCTTTGGTTGGCTCTGTGACTCTGAAAGCTCTCTACTTGAATCTTCATTTCACCAGCAAAATTTAAAATACATTCTTTACCAAACAAAGCTACCTATTGTGCCTGACTGGTACTAGCTATAAGGCCAAACTCAGTCAGTGCCTGAAGTGGAATGAAAGATACAGGTACTTACTTAAATTATACCGTACCTGGGTTTGTGTTTAAGAGCCAGTACTCTATAAGAGGTGCCACAACTCATTAAAGGTACAGTTCTCCGTACCCGTCAGCACCAACCCATTCCCAACCACTGACATCTCTCTCTATCGCTGAGAGGGCCTATGTGGGTGTACATGAATGGAATGGGATGAGCTCTCTCCCTCTCTCCTCTCTCTCTCTCTCTCTCTCTCTCTCTCTCTCTCTCTCTCTCTCTCTCTCTCTCTCTCTCTCTCTCTCTCTCTCACTCTCTCTCTCTCTCTCTCTCTCTCTCTCTCTCTCTCTCTCTCTCTCTCTCTCTCTCTCTCTCCCTCTCTCCCTCTCTCTCTCTCCCTCTCCCTCTCCCTCTCCCTCTCCCTCTCCCTCTCCCTCTCCCTCTCCCTACTGGAATGTGAGCATCAGCTGGAATTTATTGTTTGTCTGTGGGTAGACTGACTGCAGAATACCTGACTACTGTGACTGACCCAACATTAAGGAAAGCTTTGACTGTGTACAGACTCAGTGAGCATAGCCTCGCTATTGAGAAAGGTCACCGTAGGCAGACCTGGCTCTCAAGAGAAGACAGGCTATGTTCACACTGCCCACAAAATGAGGGTGGAAACTGAGCTGCACTTCCTGACCTCCTGCCAAATGTATGACCATATTAGAGACACATATTTCCCTCAGATTATACAGACCCACAAAGAATCCAATTTTGATAAACTCCTATATTTACTGGGTGAAATACCACAGTGTGCATCACAGCAGCAAGATGTGTGACATGTTGCCACAATAAAAGGGCAACCAGTGAAGAACAAACACCATTGTAAATACAACATATATTTATGTTGATTTATTTTCCCATTTGTACTTTAAACTATTTGCACATTGTTACAACACTGTATATAGACATAATATGACATTTGAAATGTCTTTATTCTTTTGGAACTTCTGAGTGTAATGTTTACTGTTCATTTTTATTGTTTACTATCTACTTCACTTTTCTTTGGCGACGTTAACATATGTTTTCCCATGTTAATAAAGCCCTTCAACTCGAAATTGAACTGAGAGAGAGAGAGAGAGAGAGAGAGAGAGAGAGAGAGAGAGAGGCCGTATCAGCTGTTATCACACCTGTTGTATTACTGGAGACTCAGAGAGCCTGAGAGAGAGTGCTAGGTCAACCTGGCTGGCATGGTTCACTGAGGCTCAGCTGATATTGGGACACTGGAAAGGAGAGAAGAACACATAGCACACATAACACACACACACAAACGCACACTACAAGTACACACACCTGAGATTCCCCTCTTCAGCCAGCATGGTTCCTCTAGTACGATGGAAGAAGTTCTCTTTTTTCTCATACTCCTCATCATCAATGATCCTCACCTGCAGGGTCTGACTGCACACACCGGCACACACACACCGGCACACACACACACACACACACACACACACACACACACACACACACACACACACACACACACACACACACACACACACACACACACACACACACACACACACACACACACACACACACACACACACACACACACACACACACAGGTCAGTATAAGAGGTGAATACGTAACAAGTGGATTGGACGGTCTTAACTTGACTCACCAGTTAAAGGGATCAGTGGTGTTTTGTTTTCTTTACAGAGAGAGCTCACCCATCGATCAAAAGCCAGACAAACGACGGCTTCCTCCCCGGTGCCGCCCCAGACATATTAACAGGCACAGCTTGCACTTAAATCACTAGAGGGCCCACGTCAATATTTAATCACTCCACGGCTGAATAATTCAGATGCAGAGATGCACACCAGCCAGTGAGGGGACGCCCAGGGGTCTGCAACACAGAGGGGCGTCACCCCTGCTGTATATCACCCCTGTTACTGTGACCCAATCCTCAACCACTGCTCCAACCCCCATCCTAGCTCCTTCCCTCCTGTGATTCTACGTACTGTGCTGCCTACTGTAGGACCTTTACTGTACCTACTACTGTACCTCAGCCTCAGCCTCTCTAGGTGGTCCCACTGGCCCTAACCCATAGGGTTCACTGCATCCCCCCCCCCCACTCCGCATCAGATTTTACACAGGTTGACGCGGAGCCGCTGATGAAAAGAGGAAATAGGAGGAGAGGAGGAGAGGAGGAGAGGAGGAGAGGAGGGGTGGAGGAGGAGAGGAGGAGGGGAGGAGAGGAGGGGGGGGAGAGGAGGGGGGGAGGAGAGGAGGAGAGGAGGAGAGGAGGCGGGAGGAGAGGAGGAGAGGATGAAGAGGAGGAGGAGAGGATGAGAGGAGGAGGAGAGGAGGAGAGGAGGGGGGAGGAGAAGAGGAGAGGAGGAGAGGAGGAGAGGAGGGGGGGAAGAGGAGGGTGGAGGAGAAGAGGAGAGGAGGAGAGGAGGAGGGAGAGAGAGGAGGAGAGGAGGAGAGAGGAGAGGAGGAGAAGAGGAGAAGAGGAGAGGAGGAGAGGAGGGGGGAGGAGAGGAGGGTGGAGGAGAAGAGGAGAGGAGGAGAGGAGGAGGGAGGAGAGGAGGCGGGAGGAGAGGAGGAGAGGAGGAGAGAGGAGAGGAGGAGAGGAGGAGGGAGGAGAGGAGGAGAGGATGAGAGTAGGTGGGGAGGAGAGGAGGAGAGGAGGAGGAGAGGAGGGGGAGTTTGAAGACATGTTTCACTTTGTTATTATGCACATTAGTCCTGATAATGTCTACCAGGACATTGTGCTTGACAATGTCACCACAGCAACAGTCTCCCTGTTGGCAGAGCAAACATAAACAAGCGATGAGAGAGAAACAAAGAAACAAAGAGAGAGGGAGAAAGAGGGAGACGAGAGAGATGCAGATGTAGGATTTTAATTTTAGCCAGTTTGCTACAGCAGGAAAACAATCTTGCAGCAACAGGAAATGTAAATTATTATGTGAATCTTAATTAATGGACATATTTGTAGGGGTAGATAAATATTTTTCGAGGAAAAATCAAGTCTGAAATTTCAAAGTGGGAAATTACAAACTTCAGAAGCCTTGTTTTCCTGCAATAGGGTGATCAAATTAAGATCCTACATCTGTAGATACAGGGAAGATGAGAGGCTGAAAGAGAGAGAAGGGAGAGAGAGAGGAGAGGAGAGAGAGCGAGAAAGAGAGACGAGAGCGAGGGAAAGAAAATAGAGAATGAGAGACAATAGAGAAAGAGGAAGAAAGGAAAGACAGATAGTGAGATGAGAGCAACATCAGAGATGAATGAGAAATAAACAAGATGTTCAAATTACCATTACTGTGCAGATTTTAGGGGAGAGAGAAAGAGAACCAGAAAGAGATAAGACTGAGACATGAATACAGATAGCATGGTAATATAGCATGGTGTAGCCTACTTTAAGGCAGCATCACATAGCAGTGTGAATACAGTATTGGTTATGAGTTGAGCACAAACACTCAAGCTCCCACCAGGTTTGGGCCTTGATGAATAATGGAGAACAGTGTCTGGCATGGAGTAGGGAGAGGGGAGGGGGGAGGGAGAGGGAGAGGGAGAGGGCATTAAGGAGTAGGGGAGAGGGGAGGGAGAGGGAGGAGGAGGGCATTAAGGAGTGGGGAGAGGGGAGGGAGGGGGAGGCAGAGGGCATTAAGGAGTAGGGGAGAGGGGAGGGAGGAGGGAGAGGGCATTAAGGAGTAGGGGAGAGGGGAGGGAGGGGGAGGGAGAGGGCATTAAGGAGTAGGGGAGAGGGGAGGGAGAGGGAGAGGGCATTAAGGGAGTAGGGGAGAGGGGAGGGAGGGGGAGGGAGAGGGAGAGGGCATTAAGGAGTAGGGGAGAGGGGAGGGAGGGGGAGGGAGAGGGGAGGTGCATTAAGGAGAGAGAGGAGAGGGGAGGGAGAGGGAGAGGCATAGGAGGAGAGGGGAGGGAGAGGGAGAGGGCATTAAGGAGTAGGGGAGGGGAGAGGGGAGGGAGGGGGAGAGGGAGAGGGGAGAGGCATTAGGAGTAGGGGAGAGGGGAGGGAGAGGAGAGGGCATTAAGGAGTAGGGGAGAGGGGAGGAGGGGGAGGCAGAGGCATTAAGGAGTAGGGGAGAGGGGAGGGAGGGGGAGGGAGAGGGAGGGCATTAAGGAGTAGGGAGAGGGAGAGGGAGATGGAGAGAGGGCATTAACGGAGTAGGGGAGAGGGGAGGGAGGGGGAGGGAGAGGGAGAGGGCATTAAGGAGTAGGGGAGAGGGGAGGGGAGGGGAGTGAGAGGGAGAGGGCATTAAGGAGTAGGGGAGAGGGGAGGGAGAGGGGAGGGAGAGGGCATTAAGGAGTAGGGGAGAGGGGAGGGAGGGGAGGAGAGGGCATAAGAGTAGGGGAGAGGGGAGGGGGAGAGGGAGAGGCATTAAGGAGTAGGGGAGAGGGGGAGGGGAGGGGGAGGAGAGGGAGAGGGCATTAAGGAGTAGGGGAGAGGGGAGGGAGGGGGAGGAGAGGGAGAGGGCATTAAGGAGTAGGGGAGGAGGGGAGGGAGAGGGAGAGGCATTAAGGAGTAGGGGAGAGGGAGGGAGAGGAGAGGGAGAGGGATAGTGAGAGGGAGAGGGCATTAGAGG
>CM042378.1:2787616-2955578 GCA_023634145.1 Thymallus thymallus | reverse complement strand
AATCACGCTTGTAACGGAGAAGATGCCAACGTGCCAGGTAGGGGAAGGATTAGCTCACCTAGGAGGAGAGAGAGATGGATAGAAGAGGAAAGAGAAGAGAGAGAAAAGAGAGAAAGAGAACAATACTTTGTTAGATGTTGAGTGTAGCCATCAGCAAACATACACCAGCCTTTCATGTACCTTTACCTTTAAGCCTCAAAATAATTTTCAAAAAATGTTCCACATTTGATAAATGAATCATGAGGTATTAATGCAGTTTACATAGAATAAATAATGTTCAACCATCGTCCTTGTTTCCAGTTGCTGTAGTTGTTGAAGGTTTCCAACTGCAGTATGAGATGCACTTGAATAGTGAACGTTAACGTCATACCCTTGAATCATGAATATAAACCTTTCACGGCTATTCAAGGCGGAGGTGCCCACATTGGCGTACGTGCTCTCTGCTTTCTATTGACAGGAGAGAGAGAGAGAAAGAGAGAGAGAGAGAGAGAGACAGAGAGTCTGAATAGAACACATGGCTCAAAAGAGGAGGGAGAATGTTGGCCTTGGAGAGAGAGAATCCTGGGGTTTGGATTGGAGAGATAGTTCATGGTGGTTTCTGCGATGACAGTGACAGCGCTGTTCCAACAGGCTTCGTGACAAAGACCTGTTCCCTGAGAGCCAGAACACTGAGCAGCAAGGCATTCAGAAACTCTAACACACACTCTCTCTCTCACTGTAAAAGTGGGTCAGGGTCCATGGCTGACTGGCAGTGTGTTTTTAGACAGTATAGTTTGAAAGTTAGTTTGCTTGCTTGTTTGTTTGTTCTACTAGGTTGAGTCCCATATGGCATCCTATGTCCTACAGTATATAGTGCACTATTTTTTACCAGGGCCCATAGGGAATAGGGTGCCATTTCAATTGGGATGAAGGCCTAGCGAGTAGAATTGTTGAACAGATACAGTTGAAGTCGGAAGTTTACATACACTTAGGTTGAAGTCATTAAAACTCATTTTTCAACCACTCCACATATTTCATGTTAACGAACTATAGTTTTGGCAAGTCAGTAGGACATCTACTTTGTGCATGACAATTGTTTACAGACAGATTATTTCACTTATAATTCACTATATCACAATTCCAGTGGGTAAGAAGTTTACATACAGTACACTAAGTTGACTGTGCTTTTAAACAGCTCAGAAAAAAATTGTAGACCTCCACAAGTCTGGTTCATCCTTGGGAGCAATTTCCAAACACCTGAAGGTACCACGCTCATCTGTACAAATAATAGTACGCAAGTATAAACACCATGGGACCAAGCAGCCAACATACCACTCAGGAAGGAGACGCGTTCTGTCTTCTAGAGATGAACGTACTTTGGTGCGAAAAGTGCAAATCAATCCCAGAACAACAAAGGACCTTGCGAAGATGCTGGAGGAAACAGTATCTAACAACAAAAGTATCTATATCCACAGTAAAATGAGTCCTATATCGACATAACCTGAAAGGCCGCTCAGCAAGGAAGAAGCCACTGCTCCAAAACTGCCATAAAAAAGCCAGACTACGGTTTGCAACTGCACATGGGGACAAAAATTGTACTTTTTGGAGAAATGTCCTCTGGTCTAATGAAACAAAGATAGAACTGTTTAGCCATAATGACCATCGTTATGTTTGGAGGAAAAAGGGGGAGGCTTGCAAGCCGAAGAACACCATCCCAACCGTGAAGCATCATGTTGGGGGGGTGCTTTGCTGCAGGAGGGACTGGTGCACTTCACAAAATAGATGGCATCATGAGGAAGGAAAATTATGTGGATATATTGAAGCAACATCTCAAGACATCAGTCAGGAAGTTAAAGCTTGGTCGCAAATGGGTCTTCCAAATGGACAATGACCTCAAGCATACTTCCAAAGTTGTGGCAAAATGGCTTAAGGACAACAAAGTCAAGGTATTGGAGTGGCCATCACAAAGCCCTGACCTCAATCCTATAGAAAATGTGTGGGCCGAACTGAAAAAGCGTGTGCGAGCAAGGAGGCCTACAAACCTGATTCAGTTACACCAGTTCTGTCAGGAGGAATGGGCCAAAATTCACCCAACTTATTGTGGGAAGCTTGTGGAAGGCTACCCGAAACATTTGACCCAAGTTAAACAATTTAAAGGCAATGCTACCAAATACTAATTGAGTGTATGTAAACTTCTGACCCACTGGGAATGTTATGAAAGAAATAAAAGCTGAAATAATTCTCTCCACTATTATTCTGACATTTCACATTCTTAAAATAAAGTGCTGATCCTAACTGACCTAAGACAGGTAATTTTTACTAGGATTAAATGTCAGGAATTGTGAAAAACTGAGTTTAAATGTATTTGGCTAAGGTGTATGTAAACTTCCGACTTCCACTGTACAATTTTGTACACACACTCACATATCCAGTACACCTGTTATTCAACCATTCCTTCACCAGGTGTTATTTACAGTACAATGTATCTGTATTTATTGTATATAGTTTCTGTGAGCAGTGTCTGAGCACCATATGTAAGGGAGAATGTGTAGAGCAAAGAGACAGTTTAGCAGATTACAGTCACAATGTGAGACCTGCTGAGGATAGCCTGGGGTGAAGACACCTGTTCACACACATTCTCTCTCTCTCTCTCTACTTATAGATGAATGTCTCATAATGCAGAGCTGATATAGTCAATTTCCATACAGCCCTCTACCAGAATGCACCTCCAGCAAGACACTACCATACCTGAATACCAAGCAGGAGAATAGAGGGGAGCACTGGGGGAAGAAGGGGAGGATGGCTCTTACACTGGGTCTGCGCTTGTTCAGAGAGCAGCACTCTCTGGACGGGTCTCAAATGGCACCCTATTTCATATAAAGTCCACTACTTTTGACCAGGGTCCGTAGGGCTCTGGTGAAAAGAAGTGCACTATATAGGGATTATGCTGCCATTAAGGATGCATTTTCTATTTCAGAGTAGAGTGTTTGTGTTGTGTTCCTCTGTGACCTGTTAATCAGAGCCACTCCGAGGCTGGGGGACGAGAGGGATGTTACAGGATAAAAAGAGGGAAAAGGAATCTGAAGAGATGTTTAAAAATGGGAGATGAGATGGAGAGGACGGTTGAGGAGAGAAGAGCAGAGCGAGAGGACAAGAAAGAGGACGAGAGAGAGGAAGAGAGGGGGAAAGAGAAAAAGAGAGTGGGATAGTCCTGCCATGATTACTGCGTTAATAGATATTCTCAGCACGGTCAGAGTGTTTCCATGGCGACCTGGTGAAGGTTTGGGAGGGTGATCTATCACAGATGAAACGGGAGACAGAAGAAGAAAGGAAGCAGAGAGAAGAAGAAGAAGAAGAGAGGAAGCAGAGAGAGAAGAAGAGAGGAAGGAGAGAGAGAGAGAAGAAGAGAGGAAGGAGAGAGAGAGAAGATATGAAGGAGAGAGAGAAGAAGAAGAAGAGGGAAGGAGAGAGAGAAGATAGGAAGGAGAGAGAGAGAAGAAGATAGGAAGGAGAGAGAGAGAGAAGAAGATAGGAAGGAGAGAGAGAAGAAGAAGAAGATAGGAAGGAGAGAGAGAAGAAGAAGAAGATAGGAAGGAGAGAGAGAGAAGATAGGAAGGAGAGAGAGAGAAGAAGAGAGGAAGGAGAGAAGATAGGAAGGAGAGAGAGAAGAAGAAGAAGAGGGAAGGAGAGAGAGAAGAAGATAGGAAGGAGAGAGAGAGAGAAGAAGATAGGAAGGAAGGAGAGAGAGAGAGAAGAAGAAGAGAGAGAGAGAAGAAGAAGAGAGGAAGGAGAGAGAGAAGAAGAAGAAGAGGGAAGGAGAGAGAGAGAAGATAGGAAGGAGAGAGAGAGAGAAGAAGATAGGAAGGAGAGAGAGAGAGAAGAAGATAGGAAGGAGAGAGAGAGAGAGAAGAAGAAGAGAGGAAGGAGAGAGAGAAGAAGAAGAAGAGGGAAGGAGAGAGAGAGAGAAGATAGGAAGGAGAGAGAGAAGAAGATAGGAAGGAGAGAGAGAGAGAAGAAGAAGAGAGGAAGGAGAGAGAGAGAGAAGAAGAAGAGAGGAAGGAGAGAGAGAGAGAAGAAGATAGGAAGGAGAGAGAGAGAGAAGAAGATAGGAAGGAGAGAGAGAGAGAGAAGAAGAAGATAGGAAGGAGAGAGAGAGAGAGAAGAAGAAGAGAGGAAGGAGAGAGAGAAGAAGAAGAAGAGGGAAGGAGAGAGAGAGAGAAGATAGGAAGGAGAGAGAGAAGAAGATAGGAAGGAGAGAGAGAGAGAAGAAGAAGAGAGGAAGGAGAGAGAGAAGAAGAAGAGAGAGAAGAAGAAGAGAGGAAGGAGAGAGAGAAGAAGAAGAGAGGAAGGAGAGAGAGAAGAAGAAGAGAGGAAGGAGAGAGAGAAGAAGAAGAAGAGGGAAGGAGAGAGAGAGAAGATAGGAAGGAGAGAGAGAGAGAAGAAGATAGGAAGGAGAGAGAGAGAGAAGAAGATAGGAAGGAGAGAGAGAGAGAGAAGAAGAAGAGAGGAAGGAGAGAGAGAAGAAGAAGAAGAGGGAAGGAGAGAGAGAGAGAAGATAGGAAGGAGAGAGAGAAGAAGATAGGAAGGAGAGAGAGAGAGAAGAAGAAGAGAGGAAGGAGAGAGAGAGAGAGAAGAAGAAGAAGAGAGGAAGGAGAGAGAGAAGAAGAAGAGAGGAAGGAGAGAGAGAAGAAGAAGAGAGGAAGGAGAGAGAGAAGAAGAAGAGGGAAGGAGAGAGAGAGAAGAAGATAGGAAGGAGAGAGAGAGAAGAAGATAGGAAGGAGAGAGAGAGAAGAAGAAGAGAGGAAGGAGAGAGAGAGAAGAAGAAGAGAGGAAGGAGAGAGAGAAGAAGAAGATAGGAAGGAGAGAGAGAGAAGAAGAAGATAGGAAGGAGAGAGAGAGAAGAAGAAGATAGGAAGGAGAGAGAGAAGAAGAAGATAGGAAGGAGAGAGAGAACAAGAAGATAGGAAGGAGAGAGAGAACAAGAAGATAGGAAGGAGAGAGAGAGAAGAAGAAGATAGGAAGGAGAGAGAGAGAAGAAGAAGAGAGGAAGGAGAGAGAGAGAAGAAGAAGAGAGGAAGGAGAGAGAGAAGAAGAAGATAGGAAGGAGAGAGAGAGAAAGGAGAGAGAGTCTTGCCCCCCCTTCTTCTCAGGTGGCACCGCAACAGAACCGGCGCAGCTATTCGGAGGCTCTCACCGGACCAGATAACTCTGTGGGACTGAGTGAGATCAAACAGCTCCTCCACTACATCTACACTAAACTACAGTAAAAACACTCACACTGACACAACCACACACTCACACTCACACTGACACAACCACACACTCACACTCACATTGACACTGACCCATCGTCACTCACACTAACCAGATATAGACACTCACACTGACCCATCCACACACACACTCACAAACACACACACACACTCACACTGACCCATTCACAAACACACACACACACACACCGACCCATCCACACTCACTCCCGCACACACACATTAACAGACACAATCAATAACTCAAACTCACCCAAACACTCACACATACATTATCTTACACAGTGGAGGATATGAACAGACACACTCACACGTACATATATAAATACCTACATGACACTTTGGAGAAACAATATCATCTGAGGAATGTTCTGTATTGTCTCACCCTTAGTAACCTAGTTAGTCTTAGAAATATAGTTGTTCTCTTGTAATAGTCATTCTTAATATTCATACTTTTTGCAATGAGACCACTAACAATTAGCATGTGGAACATCCAGGGCCTAAACTCGACAGCCTTAGGACTGAAGAGTCTGGCCCTGGAGTTCAACAAAAACATAAAAGATGATGATATCATTATTCTGCAGGAGACATGGTGTAAGGCAGATGTAGTCACGCACTGTCCCACAGGCTACAGAGAAATAATTTTACCATCCCAAAAACACATCTCTGTCAATAGAGGCAGAGATTCTGGAGGAATGATTATATGGTACAAATCCCAACTACAAAACCTAATTGACCCCCAAAAAATTGGCAAATATCACATTTGGCTTAGACTAAAAAAAGAACTTACACTGACTGGAAAAAACTTGTTCCTGTGTGCAATATATATCCCCCCCTCAGAATCCCCCTATTTCTCAGAAGAAATATTCTCCACCCTTGAGGAAGAGACGAGCCACTTCCAGGCCCAGGGAAATGTGCTCATCTGTGGGGACACAAATGCACGCACAGGAACACTACCTGACCAAATGAGCACACGAGGGGACAGCTATATCACAGGCCAAGCTGTCTCTAATCCCTTTAACCTTTCCTACAGGAACAACAGTGACAGCATCGTCAACAAGAATGGAAAAGACCTATTGCAGCTCTGTCGAAGCCTGGGTCTGTACTTTGTCAATGGTAGGTTACAGGGGGACTCTTTAGGAAGATTCACCTATTGCTCTCCTCTTGGCCAAAGCACAGTAGACTACATGATAACAGATATGGACCCTTTCTCTCTCAGCTCATTCACTGTTAAGCCACTAACACCTCTGTCTGATCACAGCCAAATTACCCTGTTCCTCAAAAGATCAGACATAGAAGCAACCACAAATTCACAGCCCAATAAGCTGTACAACATCAAACATTCATACAGATGGGCTCAAAACAGCACAGAGGAATACCAGAAAGCAATCAGTAACCAAAAAATCCAATCAACCCTAAACAACTTTCTGGATACAATGTACGCTCACAGTAAAGAAGGTGTCAATCTAGCTGTAAATAACATAAATTATATATTTAGGCAAACAGCAAAAACAGCACAATTAAAGCTAGGATCAAACAAACCAAACAGAAATACAGAAGACAAATGGTTTGATACAGATTGTAAAAACATTAGGAAAAAACTTAGAACACTATCGAACCAAAAACACAGAGACCCAAACAACAGAGAACTACGCCTTCAGTACTGTGATACATTAAAATCATATAAACGTACACTCAGAATCAAGAAATCCCAGTACAACAGAAAGCAATTGACACTAATTGAGGAGTCCATAAATAAAAACAACTTCTGGCAAAATTGGAAAAACCTAAACAAACCCAAACAACAGGAATTAGCCATACAAAATGGTGACATTTGGACAAATCACTTTAAAGCACTCTACAACACTGTTGACACTCAGGATAATACTGAACAGTGCCAAATTTATGAAAAGTTAAACAAACTGGAAAAATCTATAAAGGACTACCAAAATCCTTTAGACTCCCCAATTACTGAGCAGGAGCTCCTTAAAAAACTTCAAGCCCTCAAATCAAAAAAAGCATGCGGACCTGATGGGATCCTAAATGAGATGCTCAAATTCACTAGTGAAAAATATCAATTAGCTATATTAAAATTGTTTAACTTGATCCTGAGTGTAGGTTACTTCCCTGACATCTGGAACCAAGGACTCATAACACCAATCTTTAAAAACGGAGACAAATCTGACCCTAACAATTACAGAGGGATTTGTGTGAACAGTAACCTGGGGAAGGTTTTCTGTAGTATTATAAATGTAAGAGTCCTAAACTTCCTTAATAAGCACAATATCCTGAGTAAAAGCCAAATTGGATTTATACCAAAACATAGAACAACAGATCATATTTACACCCTACACACCCTAATAGATAAACACGTCCACAAAAATAAGACAAAACTCTATACTTGCTTTATTGACTTCCAAAAAGCATTTGATTCTATCTGGCATACAGGACTGTTCTACAAAGTCATTGAAAGTGGTGTAGGGGGTAAAACATATGACATTATAAAATCAATGTATACAGGCAACATGTGTAGCATAAAAATTGGCAAGAAACAAACTGAATCATTTAACCAGGGGCGGGGCCTGCGCCAGGGTTGCAATCTCAGCCCTGTGCTATTTAACATTTACATCAATGAATTGGCCAATATTCTAGAGAAGTCCTCAGCCCCTGGTGTTAGTCTCCACAATTCGGAAGTTAGATGCCTGCTCTTTGCAGATGACCTGTGCCTGCTTTCACCCACAGCACATGGTCTACAGCAGAGCTTGGACCTGCTAGAGCAGTACTGTCAGACCTGGGCCCTGACAGTAAACCCCAAAAAGACCAAAATAATGATTTTCCAGACAAATTCCAGATCCCAGGGAATAAAACCAAAGTTCTCAATTGGTGCAAAACATATAGAGTATTGCACACAATACAACTATTTAGGTTTAAAAATAAGTTCGACTGGACACCTAAATAATGCAGTGAATGAACTGAGAGACAAAGCACGCAGGGCATTCTACGCCATTAAAAAACAAATCCAAATTGAAATACCTATTACAATTTGGCAAAAACTAATTAAATGTGTGATTGAACCAATCGCACTCTATGGCAGCGAGGTGTGGGGTCCACTTACAAAACAAGATTTTACCCACTGGGACAAACATCCCATTGAGACCTTGCACGCGGAACTTTGTAAGATTCTCCTACATGTCCAGAGGAAAACTACAAACAATGCATGCAGGGCAGAATTAGGCCGATATCCACTAATATTAAAAACTCAAAAAAGAGCAATTAAGTTTTGGAAACACCTAAAACACAGTGACCCCCTCTCATATCATTACCAAGCCCTGCAATACCAAGAGTTGAGCAAAGATAAGAGTCCCTTCATCCAACTGGTCCAGGGGCTGAGTTCACAAACTTGTTCCACTAACACACTGAAGCCTCAGGACCAGAACATCCAATCAATAAGAATTAACCAAATTACAAAACATCTAAAACAAAACTACATTACCTATTGGAAAACACAAACACAAGCACAAAGCAAAATGCAGTGCTATTTGGCCCTAAATCGACAGTACACCATGGCAAACTATCTGACCATGGTGACTGATCAAAACCTCAGGAAAACCTTGACAAAGTACAGGCTCAGCGAGCACAGCCTTGCTATTGAGAAGGGTAGACACAGGAAAACCTGGCTCCCTGTAGAGGAAAGGCTGTGCAACCACTGCACCACAGCAGAACCAGAGACAGAGCTGCATTTCCTGACCAAATGTCAAAAATATAAAACCATCAGAGAGAGTCACTTCCCCAAATTTGAACAAGTAGTCCGGGGCTTTGAGGACCTCTCTGACATAGAAAGGCTGCCGATCCTTTTGGGGGAAGACATGACCAGCTGTGTGCTGGCAGCATGCTATGTTGCTGCCTGCCACAAGTTGAGGGACAGTGCCTGACATATTTAATGCATTTATTTTATTTTTTCCTGTTGTTATTTGTTCTTTGATGTAATTATATTTTTAAAAAAAAAATATATATATATATGTGTGTATGAATGTATGTATATATGTGTATATATATGTATGTGCGTGTGTATATGTATGTATATATATATATATAAAATAGAAAAAAATATATATATAAATATATAGAAAAAAAAAATATATATATTGATGTATGATACTTTGGCAATATGTACATTGTTGCGTCATGCCAATAAAGTGAATTGAATTGAATTGAAAAATTGAGAAGAAGAAGATAGGAAGGAGAGAGAGAGAAGAAGAAGATAGGAAGGAGAGAGAGAGAAGAAGAAGATAGGAAGGAGAGAGAGAACAAGAAGATAGGAAGGAGAGAGAGAACAAGAAGATAGGAAGGAGAGAGAGAGAAGAAGAAGAGAGGAAGGAGAGAGAGAGAAGAAGAAGAGAGGAAGGAGAGAGAGAAGAAGAAGAGAGGAAGGAGAGAGAGAAGAAGAAGATAGGAAGGAGAGAGAGAAGAAGAAGATAGGAAAGAGAGAGAAGAAGAAGATAGGAAGGAGAGAGAGAGAAGAAGAAGATAGGAAGGAGAGAGAGAAGAAGAAGAGAGGAAGGAGAGAGAGAAGAAGATAGGAAGAGAGAGAGAAGAAGAAGATAGGAAGAGAGAGAGAAGAAGAAGAGAGGAATGAGAGAGAGAGAAGAAGAAGAGAGGAATGAGAGAGAGAGAAGAAGAAGAAGAGAGGAAGGAGAGAGAGAGAAGAAGAAGAAGAGAGGAAGGAGAGAGAGAGAAGAAGAAGAAGAGAGGAAGGAGAGAGAGAGAGGAAGGAGAGAGAGAGAAGAAGAAGAGAGGAAGGAGAGAGAGAGAAGAAGAAGAGAGGAAGGAGAGAGAGAAGAAGAAGATAGGAAGGAGAGAGAGAGAAGAAGAAGATAGGAAGGAGAGAGAGAGAAGAAGAAGATAGGAAGGAGAGAGAGAAGAAGAAGATAGGAAGGAGAGAGAGAACAAGAAGATAGGAAGGAGAGAGAGAACAAGAAGATAGGAAGGAGAGAGAGAGAAGAAGAAGATAGGAAGGAGAGAGAGAGAAGAAGAAGATAGGAAGGAGAGAGAGAAGAAGAAGAGAGGAAGGAGAGAGAGAAGAAGAAGATAGGAAAGAGAGAGAAGAAGAAGATAGGAAGGAGAGAGAGAGAAGAAGAAGATAGGAAGGAGAGAGAGAAGAAGAAGAGAGGAAGGAGAGAGAGAAGAAGATAGGAAGAGAGAGAGAAGAAGAAGATAGGAAGAGAGAGAGAAGAAGAAGAGAGGAATGAGAGAGAGAGAGAAGAAGAAGAGAGGAATGAGAGAGAGAGAAGAAGAAGAAGAGAGGAAGGAGAGAGAGAGAAGAAGAAGAAGAGAGGAAGGAGAGAGAGAGAAGAAGAAGAAGAGAGGAAGGAGAGAGAGAGAAGAAGAAGAAGAGAGGAAGGAGAGAGAGAGAGGAAGGAGAGAGAAGAAGAAGAAGAAGAGAGGAAGGAGAGAGAGACAGAGAAGAAGAAGATAGGAAGGAGAGAGAGAGAAGAAGAAGATAGGAAGGAGAGAGAGAGAGAGAGAAGATAGGAAGGAGAGAGAGAAGAAGAAGAGAGGAAGGAGAGAGAGAAGAAGAAGAGAGGAAGGAGAGAGAGAAGAAGAAGAGAGGAAGGAGAGAGAGAAGAAGATAGGAAGGAGAGAGAGAAGAAGAAGAAGAAGAGAGTAATGAGAGAGAGAAGAAGAAGAGAGGAAGGAGAGAGAGAGAGAAGAAGGTAGGAAGGAGAGAGAGAAGAAGAAGATAGGAAGGAGAGAGAGAGAGAGAGAGAGAGAGAGAGAGAGAGAGAGAGAGAGAGAGAGAGAAGAAGAAGATAGGAAGGAGAGAGAGAGAGAGAAGAAGAGAGGAAGGAGAGAGAGAGAAGAAGAAGATAGGAAGGAGAGAGAGAGAAGAAGAAGATAGGAAGGAGAGAGAGAACAAGAAGATAGGAAGGAGAGAGAGAACAAGAAGATAGGAAGGAGAGAGAGAGAAGAAGAAGAGAGGAAGGAGAGAGAGAGAAGAAGATAGGAAGGAGAGAGAGAGAAGAAGAAGATAGGAAGGAGAGAGAGAAGAAGAAGAGAGGAAGGAGAGAGAGAAGAAGAAGAAGATAGGAAAGAGAGAGAGAGAAGAAGATAGGAAGGAGAGAGAGAGAAGAAGAGAGGAAGGAGAGAGAGAAGAAGAAGATAGGAAAGAGAGAGAAGAAGAAGAGAGGAAGGAGAGAGAGAGAAGAAGAAGAGAGGAAGGAGAGAGAGAGAAGAAGAAGAGAGGAAGGAGAGAGAGAGAAGAAGAAGAGAGGAAGGAGAGAGAGAGAAGAAGAAGAGAGGAAGGAGAGAGAGAAGAAGAAGAAGATAGGAAAGAGAGAGAGAATAAGATGGGAAGAGAGAGAGAAGAAGAGAGGAAGGAGAGAGAGAAGAAGAAGATAGGAAGGAGAGAGAGAGAAGAAGAAGATAGGAAGGAGAGAGAGAGAAGAAGAAGATAGGAAGGAGAGAGAGAAGAAGAAGATAGGAAGGAGAGAGAGAACAAGAAGATAGGAAGGAGAGAGAGAACAAGAAGATAGGAAGGAGAGAGAGAGAAGAAGAAGATAGGAAGGAGAGAGAGAGAAGAAGAAGATAGGAAGGAGAGAGAGAAGAAGAAGAGAGGAAGGAGAGAGAGAAGAAGAAGATAGGAAAGAGAGAGAAGAAGAAGATAGGAAGGAGAGAGAGAGAAGAAGAAGATAGGAAGGAGAGAGAGAAGAAGAAGAGAGGAAGGAGAGAGAGAAGAAGATAGGAAGAGAGAGAGAAGAAGAAGATAGGAAGAGAGAGAGAAGAAGAAGAGAGGAATGAGAGAGAGAGAAGAAGAAGAGAGGAATGAGAGAGAGAGAAGAAGAAGAAGAGAGGAAGGAGAGAGAGAGAAGAAGAAGAAGAGAGGAAGGAGAGAGAGAGAAGAAGAAGAAGAGAGGAAGGAGAGAGAGAGAGGAAGGAGAGAGAAGAAGAAGAAGAAGAAGAGAGGAAGGAGAGAGAGACAGAGAAGAAGAAGATAGGAAGGAGAGAGAGAGAAGAAGAAGATAGGAAGGAGAGAGAGAGAGAGAGAGAAGATAGGAAGGAGAGAGAGAAGAAGAAGAGAGGAAGGAGAGAGAGAAGAAGAAGAGAGGAAGGAGAGAGAGAAGAAGAGAGGAAGGAGAGCGAGAAGAAGAGAGGAAGGAGAGAGAGAGAAGAAGAAGAGAGGAAGGAGAGAGAGAAGAAGAAGAGAGGAAGGAGAGAGAGAAGAAGATAGGAAGGAGAGAGAGAAGAAGAAGAAGAAGAGAGTAATGAGAGAGAGAAGAAGAAGAGAGGAAGGAGAGAGAGAGAGAAGAAGGTAGGAAGGAGAGAGAGAAGAAGAAGATAGGAAGGAGAGAGAGAGAGAGAGAGAGAGAGAGAGAGAGAGAAGAAGAAGATAGGAAGGAGAGAGAGAGAGAGAAGAAGAGAGGAAGGAGAGAGAGAGAAGAAGAAGATAGGAAGGAGAGAGAGAGAAGAAGAAGATAGGAAGGAGAGAGAGAGAAGAAGAAGATAGGAAGGAGAGAGAGAGAAGAAGAAGAGAGGAAGGAGAGAGAGAGAAGAAGAAGAGAGGAAGGAGAGAGAGAGAGAAGAAGATAGGAAGGAGAGAGAGAGAAGAAGAAGATAGGAAGGAGAGAGAGAAGAAGAAGAGAGGAAGGAGAGAGAGAAGAAGAAGAAGATAGGAAAGAGAGAGAGAGAAGAAGATAGGAAGGAGAGAGAGAGAAGAAGAGAGGAAGGAGAGAGAGAAGAAGAAGATAGGAAAGAGAGAGAGAAGAAGATAGGAAGGAGAGAGAGAAGAAGAAGAGAGGAAGGAGAGAGAGAGAAGAAGAAGAGAGGAAGGAGAGAGAGAGAAGAAGAAGAGAGGAAGGAGAGAGAGAGAAGAAGAAGAGAGGAAGGAGAGAGAGAAGAAGAAGAAGATAGGAAAGAGAGAGAGAATAAGATGGGAAGAGAGAGAGAAGAAGAGAGGAAGGAGAGAGAGAGAAGAAGAAGATAGGAAGGGGAGAGAGAGAGAGAAGAAGAGAGGAAGAAACAAAGATATCTGAGCCTAGGAGGACTCTTCGTCACAAGCATACTGCCTTTCATGGACGTGTCCACTAGTGTCCTCTGGGGCTGGGTATTGTGGGGAAGGGCTCTTCAAGCAGCCCGGTTGCCTACGCTGGGGCTTGGGTATGTATAGCTGCCTCAGCAAAACTGCTGAACCGCACTCACATAACACAGCTGAATCACAATGACCACAGGCTGACCATAGCCATACACACACACATGAACGCACAGACTGTCAAGAAGAATCAGCTTGGACCTATATTTCCTGTGACCTGTGACCTTTATGTGACATGAAGCGCTTTGGGGTTACATATGTACAGGCAGCGACCTGCATCCACACACAAACACTCACGCACGAAGCACAGAGGACAGAGGACAGAGGACAGTGAACAGTGAACAGTGGATAGAGGACAGTGAACAGTGGATAGAGGACAGTGAACAGTGGATAGAGGACAGTGAACAGAGGACAGTGGACAGTGAACAGTGAACAGAGGACAGTAAACAGTGGACAGTGAACAGTGGATAGAGGACAGTGAACAGAGGACAGTGAACAGAGGACAGTGAACAGTGGATAGAGGACAGTGAACAGTGGATAGAGGACAGTGAACAGTGAACAGTGAACAGAGGACAGTGGACAGTGAACAGTGGATAGAGGACAGTGAACAGAGGACAGTGAACAGAGGACAGTGAACAGAGGACAGTGAACAGTGGATAGAGGACAGTGAACAGTGGATAGAGGACAGTGAACAGAGGACAGTGAACAGTGGATAGTGAACAGTGAACAGAGGACAGTGAACAGAGGACAGTGAACAGTGAACAGTGGATAGAGGACAGTGAACAGTGGATAGAGGACAGTGAACAGTGGATAGAGGACAGTGAACAGAGGACAGTGAACAGAGGACAGTGAACAGTGAACAGTGGATAGAGGACAGTGGACAGTGAACAGTGGATAGAGGACAGTGAACAGAGGACAGTGGACAGTGGATAGAGGACAGTGAACAGTGGATAGAGGACAGTGAACAGTGGATAGAGGACAGTGAACAGAGGACAGTGGACAGTGAACAGTGAACAGAGGACAGTAAACAGTGGACAGTGAACAGTGGATAGAGGACAGTGAACAGAGGACAGTGAACAGAGGACAGTGAACAGTGGATAGAGGACAGTGAACAGTGGATAGAGGACAGTGAACAGTGAACAGTGAACAGAGGACAGTGGACAGTGAACAGTGGATAGAGGACAGTGAACAGAGGACAGTGAACAGAGGACAGTGAACAGTGGATAGAGGACAGTGAACAGAGGACAGTGGACAGTGAACAGAGGACAGTGAACAGTGGATAGTGAACAGTGAACAGAGGACAGTGAACAGTGAACAGTGGATAGAGGACAGTGAACAGTGGATAGAGGACAGTGAACAGTGGATAGAGGACAGTGAACAGAGGACAGTGAACAGAGGACAGTGAACAGTGAACAGTGGATAGAGGACAGTGGACAGTGAACAGTGGATAGAGGACAGTGAACAGAGGACAGTGGACAGTGGATAGAGGACAGTGAACAGAGGACAGTGGATAGAGGACAGTGAACAGAGGACAGTGGACAGTGAACAGTGGATAGAGGACAGTGAACAGAGGACAGTGAACAGTGAACAGTGGATAGAGGACAGTGAACAGAGGACAGTGGACAGTGAACAGTGGATAGAGGACAGTGAACAGTGAACAGTGGATAGAGGACAGTGAACAGTGAACAGTGAACAGTGGATAGAGGACAGTGAACAGAGGACAGTGAACAGTGGATAGAGGACAGTGAACAGAGGACAGTGAACAGCGTGAGGGAGTCAGGATATTAGACTTGAGGATTGCCCGCCACACTGTAAAAGCCCTTATAGAGTTCAGTCCTTATCCGAGTTAGCCTTTCTGTAAGGTTGAGCAGCCACTATCGGACCGGCAGGTGTCAGACACGGAATCACTATTTTGAGTTGAGTTGTATACCTGAAGGGGCGGTAGTGTAGCTTTGTCAACACACAAGGTTCCACTTCCAAACTTGCTCAGGGAGATCTGTTCGTAGACCATGCTGTTCAGGCCACTTTAGTCAGTGTGACAGATGTGAAAGCACAAACAGATAGGAGCAGGATAGATGGGATTCTATCTAGCGTACAGTGACTGAGTTCCTCTTCGTTCTCTAGTGATACAGCCAAGCCACCAACATATTTGTTTGTTGGACATATTTACAAAAAAATATATATTTTATAAACATTTTATTTTACCGCCTTTTTCGCCCCAATTTCGATATTTTCTCATCGCTGCAACTCCCCAACGGGCTCAGGAGGCGAAGGTCGAGTCATGCGTCCTCTGAAACATGACCCACCAAGCCGCGCTTCTTAATACCCGCCCGCTTACTGCGGAAGCCAGCCTCACCAATGTGTCGGAGAAAACTCTGTTCACCTGCAGGCGCCCGGCCCACCACAAGGAGTCACTAGAGCGCGAAGATCTACCTTAATATGGATGTTGAGGCCATGCGGTCAGGAGTCACCTGATGTAACGTTGTAATTCTATTCTCGTTAGCATGGTTCGAAAAATGTATGATTCCTCTTGCTGGTGACTAGTAGCAGGTCATCTTGCCTTCTAAGCAAAGGACATTCTAAATGGAAAATCAATGCTAGATATTGATACAACATTCAGAGTGAATGAGAGGCTCTCACTGAGGGAACCATTACCACTATGCTGCCCACCAGAAACACCTTGCTTGGCTTACTTTTCAAAGGAAAAGTACTTGGAGGAAAAAATGTAATCTCAGAGAGCATTCGACTGACTACATCTGGGGTGTTGGGTTGAATAGGTTTCTGAAATACCCAGAGATCCCTGTGGAGCACTCCTACCATTAAACAAGCATCTAAAAACCACCCTAGGTTGAGATGACCGCCAAACAGCCTTCAGAAGAGGGCACCTCGTCCCAGAGGGCTTCACTAATCTATTTCTGAGCTGATTTAGACTCTACCCACCCAGAAACACCCTCTCTGTTCACAGCTCTGCCTATGCCAGGTGCCCTTCAGATGCCCGTTACCAAAACCTCATGCCATCCCTCACCCGCTTTTTGCAGGGCATCTAATTTTCTTATGGACCATTTTGTTCACTCTGGAAAAAAACACAAAAACCAGATTAAAGAGGTTAATTGACGAGAGGTAGATTCCTTAATCAAACCAGATCAGAAGTGCAAAGCATAAGTGTCTATCTGATTACGGTCCATTCATTCATTTTCCTCATTGACATCTGTCTGCTTTTGCAGAGGCTTGAAATGCAAAACAAAATTTCACATGCAACACAGAGGCATCTGGGTAAGCAGCGGGGCGGGTGGAGAGAGAGGTCCAGAGAGAGAGAGAGAGAGAGAGAGACAGGTCCAGGTCCAGAGAGAGAGAGAAACAGGTCCAGAGAGAGAGAGAAACAGGTCCAGAGAGAGAGAGAGACAGGTCCAGAGAGAGAGAGAAACAGGTCCAGAGAGAGAGAGACAGGTCCAGAGAGAGAGAGACAGGTCCAGAGAGAGAGAGACAGGTCCAGAGAGAGAGAGAGAGAGAGACAGGTCCAGAGAGAGAGAGAGAGAGAGACAGGTCCAGAGAGAGAGAGAGAGAGAGAGGTCCAGAGAGAGAGAGAGAGAGAGAGACAGAGGTCCAGAGAGAGAGAGAGCGAGAGAGACAGAGGTCCAGAGAGAGAGAGAGCGAGAGAGACAGAGGTCCAGAGAGAGAGAGAGAGAGAGAGAGACAGATCCAGAGAGAGAGAGAGAAAGACAGGTCCAGAGAGAGAGACAGGTCCAGAGAGAGAGACAGGTCCAGAGAGAGAGACAGGTCCAGAGAGAGAGAGAGAGACAGATCCAGAGAGAGAGAGAGAAAGACAGATCCAGAGAGAGAGACAGGTCCAGAGAGAGAGACAGGTCCAGAGAGAGAGACAGGTACAGAGAGAGAGACAGGTACAGAGAGAGAGAGGTACAGAGAGAGAGATAGGTCCAGAGAGAGAGATAGGTCCAGAGAGAGAGACAGGTACAGAGAGAGAGACAGGTACAGAGAGAGAGAGACAGGTACAGAGAGAGAGAGACAGGTACAGAGAGAGAGAGACAGGTACAGAGAGAGAGAGACAGGTACAGAGAGAGAGAGACAGGTACAGAGAGAGAGAGACAGGTACAGAGAGAAACAACAGCCAGGAAGAAGAAGCTGGATAAACATATCAGATGAAAGAAAGAGAGGTAGTGAGGTAGCAAGAGAAAAATGTCACCTCTACTCAGTTTTTACTGTTCTGAGGTCATACGGTTCTACACTCAGAAAAAAGGGTTCCAGGATAATTATTCAGCTGTCCATGACAGATTGGGTCTATTTGTCACCAGTTTCCATGAATATTAATAATGTGAACTAAATGCCAAAACATGCCCAATTACAGAGAGAGAGAGGAGAGAGAAAAATAAAGAAAGAAAGAAAGCGAGAGAGAAGAGAGCGAGCGAGAGGAAAGAAAAAAGAAAGAAAGCGAGAGAGAAGAGAGAGAGAGCGAGAGAGAGAGAGAGAGAGAGAGCGAGAGAGAGCGAGAGAGAGCGAGAGAGAGCGAGACCGAGCGAGAGCGAGCGAGAGGAAAGAAAAAAGAAAGAAAGCGAGAGAGAAGAGAGAGAGAGCGAGAGAGAGAGAGAGAGAGAGCGAGAGAGAGCGAGAGAGAGCGAGACCGAGCGAGAGGAAAGAAAAAAGAAAGAAAGCGAGAGAGAAGAGAGAGAGAGCGCGAGAGAGAGCGAGAGATAGGAGAGAGAAACGTGGTGTAGCCCAGGGAAAACTGTATTTTTCAACTGGTGTTGCGTCTCTTAAAACACACACAGTCTAACGCACTCACACACTTTCTAACCCATTCACATAAGCAAGCACACAGAAAACACATACACACACCCCCAAACACCTACACTACACACCCACGCAACAGCAAATAGCGGGGCCAGGCTGAACAATTATTGTGTGAGGAGGCACAGCGTGTTCATCCTCTCTTATTTGTCAAACAAACAGGACTGATTGGTTCATTCCAAATGCAAACACCCAATGATGTACTTTGCCCTCAGAACCCTGCCTGACGGAGGAGAGGTTTGCGACGGCACACAGCAGGGTCTGAGCACTGTCTGAGATCCATCCTCCAGACAAGAAGTACTTTACGGATGATGGCAGGTCCATTACCCAGGGGCTGGAGATTAATGTCATGGTAACATCACTTCCTGGTCTTGGTCCCCGAGGTACATGTTGTCACAGACACTGAAGAGAGTAGGGGATTGTCGAAATGACTATACAGTAAACACCAGATAAAGAATAATCTGATTGGGGAGAAAAGGTTGGAGTGGGTTAGTCTGGCTAACACCTAACTCAAAGTCCTCCTGACTTCAGTCTGGAAAGGCTATTTTGACGTTGTCGGCGCGATGCGTCGATAATGAAAGGGACATGCTTTTTCACTTATAGTTTTTCCTGTCATTCTCACCCAAACCGATGTGGACAACCACACCCCCCCCCCCAAGCACCGACCCAACAATACAACTGTTGGACTTTCAAATTCAAACAAAGCTCAACCAGAAATTCTGAATTTATAATGGCCTCCTGTCCAACCCAGTGTGTAACAGCTCTCCCTGTTTCTAGTTCATTTTGAATTGCCTAGTCATATTGTGAATGGTGAATAACATGTCAAATACTACTACCTTTGGGGAATACAGCATTGTATTGTATTGAATGGTAATGTGTACAGTAGATGAGGAATCTCACTAACTTGGTCTCTCTCGCTCTCTCCCCCTCTCTCTCAGGGTGATGTCAACCCTACAGTGGTTTAATGAAGCCCATAGTCCAGGGAAAGACCAGGTCAAGCTCCTGAAAAACTCACACACAAACCCAACACACACACATGCACACAGACTGACCCTCTCCAGATAAGAAGAGCAATGTATAACTCTATGTATAACTGCAGTGTGTGCGGTAGTATTCTCTCAGCCCTGGAGTGGAGTGGGGATCCTACTGTTTCTAACTGTTCCTCATTAGTCACTGGCTTCATCAATAAGTGCATCGATGACGTCGTCCCGACAGTGACTGTACGGACATACCCCAACCAGAAACCATGGATTACAGGCAACATCCGCACTGAGCTACAGGGTAGAGCTGCAGCCTTCAAGGAGCCTTCAAGGAGCAGGACTCTAACCCGCTACGCCCTCAGACGAACCATCAAACAGGCAAAGCGCCAATACAGGACTAAGATTGAATCATACTACACCGGCACCGACACTCGTCAGATGTGGCAGGTCCTGCAAATTATTGCAGACTACAAAGGGAAGCACAGCCGCAAGCTGCCCAGTGACACGAGCCTACTAGACAAAGCTAAATCACTTCTATGCTCGCTTCGAGGCAAGCAACACTGAGGCATGCATGAGAGCATCAGCTGTTCTGGACGACTGTGTGATCACGCTCTCCGTAGCCAATGTGAGTAAGAGCTTTAAACAGGTCAACATTCACAAGGCCGCTGGGCCAGACGGATTACCAGGATGTGTACTCTGAGCATGCGCTGACCAACTGGCAAGTGTCTTCACTGACATTTTCAACATGTCCCTGATTGAGTCTGTAATACCAACATGCTTCAAGAAGACCACCATAGTCCCTGTGCCCAAGAACACTAAGGTAACCTGCCTAAATGACTACAGACCCATAGCACTCACGTCTGTAGCCATGAAGTGCTTTGAAAGGCTGGTCATGGCTCACATTAACACCATTATCCCAGAAACCCTAGACCCACTCCAATTTACATACCGCTCAAACAGATCCACAGATGATGCAATCTCTATTGCACTCCACACTGCCCTTTCCCACCTGGACAAAAGGAACACCTATGTGAGAATGCTATTCATTGACTACAGCTCAGCGTTCAACACCATAGTGCCCTCAAAGCTCATCACTAAGCTAAGGATCCTGGGACTGAACACTTCCCTCTGCAACTGGATCCTGGAACTTCCTGACGGGCCGTCCCCAGGTGGTAATGGTAGGTCACAACACATCTGCCACGCTGATCCTCAACACTGGGGCCTCTCAGGGGTGCGTGCTCAGTCCCCTCCTGTACTCCCTGTTAACCCATGACTGCATGGCCAGGTACGACTCCAACACCATCATTAAGTTTGCAGATGACACAACAGTGGTAGGCCTGATCACCGACAATGACGAGGCAGCCTATAGGGAGGAGGTTAGAGACCTGGCCATGTGGTGCCACGATAACAACCTCTCCCTCAACGTAATCAAGACAAAGGAGATGATTGTGGACTACAGGAAAAAGAGGAGGACCGAGCACGCCCCCATTCTCATCGACGGGGCTGCAGTGGAGCAGGTTGAGAGATTGAAGTTCCTTGGTGTCCACATCACCAACAAACTAGAATGGTCCAAACACACAAAGAAAGTAGTGAAGAGGGCACAACAAAGCCTCAGGAGACTGAAAATATTTGGCATGGGTCCTCAGATCCTCAAAAGGTTCTACAGCTGAAACATAGAGAGAATCCTGACTGGTTGCATCACCGCCTGGTACGGCAACTGCTCGGCCTCCTACCGCAAGGCACTACAGAGGGTAGTGCGTACGGCCCACTACATCACTGGGGCCAAGCTTCCTGCCATCCAGGACCTCTATACCAGGCGGTGTCAGAGGAAGGCCCTAACAATTGTCAAAGACTCCAGCCACCCCAGTCATAGACTGTTCTCTCTGCTACTACATGGCAAGCGGTACCGGAGCGCAGTCTAGGTCCAAAAGGCTTTTCAACAGCTTTTACCCCCAAGCCATAAGACTCCTGAACAGCTGATCAAATGGCTACCCGGACTCCTGGACACCCACTCCCCCAACCCCTCCATTTTACGCTGCTGCTACTCTCTGTTTATCATCTAAGCATAGTCACTTTAACTATACCCACACGTACATATTACCTAAATTAGCCCGACTAACCGGAGCCCCTGCACATTGACTCTGTACCGGTACCACCTGTATATACCACCTGTATACTACCTGTATATATATTTTTTTTTTATCTGAAAAGGTGCTGAACACTAGGATACAGAACTACCCAGGCCCTCAGCATATTTCATCAAGCAGCAGGGCTTTCTGAAGCACCTCTCTCTTGTCTGAAGATGTCTGCACCGAAATATCTCTCTCAGATCTGGAAGTCTATAAAGAGGCTGACCTGAGGTCTGCGCCTGAGGAGCTAGGCAGACAATATTTTCAGAATAAAACCACTTGCATTTGAAAGCTTTACTTTATTGTCAGAAATAGCAAGTTTATGCAAAATAATAGCTGAACTTGTCAACTTTCCTGACTGAGTGAGGATTCTATAGAGGCCAGATGTGCCCTGTTCTGTCACGATTCTATAGAGGCCAAATGTTCCCTGTTCTGTCACGATTCTATAGAGGCCAAATGTTCCCTGTTCTGTCACGATTCTATAGAGGCCAGATGTTCCCTGTTCTGTCACGATTCTATAGAGGCCAGATGTGCCCTGTTCTGTCACGGCAGGAGATAAATATAGGTTGTACCTTTCTCCTCTATCTCCCACCCGCTCACATTCTGTCAGATAAGCCGAAAAAAGTACATTGGATGGAAACATCTCTTGTAGGGAAATATTTTTATGCAGATTTTAGAATATTCGCATGAAAATATGTTGACAATTGAATGGAAACCTAGCTATTTTGATGTTTTTTACTGATATGATAATCTTCACAGTTACAAAAGCAAGTTGCTGAAAATGTGTGTCCCAGTTTCTGAATTCCCTTGTTGGAATACTGGAGTGACTAGCTAGAGGTTGATCAGACAGCCTGGAAAGTGTCAGTTACCAGCATATAGACCATGAGAGACTCATAGCGACGAAGCCCAACCTGATTGGCCAAGAAGAGGAATTGATTTGGCTCAGCCACCAATCACACAAGTGTGGTTAACTCAAAGGAGCAACATGATTAATTGATTGGTCCGGTCCCATCTATAAAACCCACAGGAAGGATCTAGCTTTATTAAACTTCAATCACCTCCTCAAGTAATCCTGATTGCTCCTTAAGCTCTCACACATTCAAACAAGCACAGCAAGGAACCACCCACAGAAGATCTAAGATGACTTCTTCTCCACTGCTATGGTGGAAAAACAAACCACCCTGTATCACACAGACAGATCCGCTCAGTGGCTCGGTCTATTAAAGGACAATTCATTATTATGTAATTTAAGGCTTAGGTGGAATGAATACCTTACAGAGCTCACACACACACACACACACACACACACACACTCACACACACACTCACTCACTCACACTCACACTCACACTCACACTCACACTCACACTCACACTCACACTCACACACTCACACACACACATAAGATAATGCCCTGTTGTCACCATTAAATCTATCCAGCAGTAGCTGACTGAAAATAAAATGTAATTTATGAATAATTATTTTTTACTATGTTAAATATCAGCATAGTGTAGGCTAGGCTTTAAGCACCCTCCATCTGAGTAATGTAATTAATACTAATACACAAGTTTATTTTTCCCTCTGTTCTGAGAAAAGCCAGACCAGGCCAATCAAATTAGATTATGATTAGATTTGCCCCTCTGCTGGAAAGGGGCACCTATTTCCTCCATCTTGTGTCTACAGTGTAAGCCCCCGCCAGCCAGCCTTCTCGCTCCTGAGTGGAATGGATGGGAGCTGGGGAGTATGGTGCTGAGGCTGGCTCCTCTCCTGGGTTCTATACAACACTGAGGACGCAGCCCCAAATGACACCATATTCACTACATAGGAACAGACTTTTAACCAGCCCTATGGACCCTAGTCATGAGTAGTGCACTATATAGTCTCTCTCCCTCCCTCCCTCCCTCCCTCCCTCCCGCCATAAATGCATATCTGTCAAATCTCCCTGACGAGGTTCATTCAAATACACAGCACTCGGAGCCGACGAGACCACATTGTTAGACGGCACAGCCCCTTTATCATCAGCCTGCTCCGCCTGCCTCCAACATCATTTCATTACGCTCTACACCAATGACACCGGATGGAAATTAACGTTGGTAAGGGAGCTGCAGGGGAGAGAGGGGTGAGCCTGGTGTAAGCCAAAGCCGGGGAAGGTAATTGACTTGTGTTGCAATTTTCCAAAGGATGTACATGGCATCTGCCCACTGTCAATGGCAAAGGTGGTATAACTAGAAGTTAGGGAAAACATATGGTACACACACACACACACACACAAAGAGTACACTTATACACACACCGCACATACGGTGCACAGACGTACGGTAATGACTTCCCAACAGCACCCATTCATCACAGCTTTGCGAGGTAGCCAAGGGATATGGCTAATGAGCAAGTGATCCTTTACCCAGCATGCTTCACAGCAGCCTTACTTCAACCTCTCGGCCCTGTGCCTGTTTGAAGTGTCACCTTCTCTCTCCGAGTAAAACTGGGGAAAAGTTCAATCATTAAATTCATATGATTTCTAAAGCAGTTTTGTCTAGTTCAGTCCTTGAGCTGTTGTTGTCTGTTAATGTTCTGTATTATGTCATGTTTCATGTTTCATGATGACTGCTGTTTCAGCAACTGATAACAAACCTAATAAAATAGCAATACTGAAAGCTAGACCCATATGTCTAACCTTATCTATCTATCTATCTATCTATCTATCTATCTATCTATCTATCTATCTATCTATCTATCTATCTATCTATCTATCTATCTATCTATCTATCTATCTATCTATCTATCTATCTATCATGTAAAGGCAGGTGTTCGTAGCAACATCCATCCTAAACAAACACACATAACATCCATCCTATACAAACACACATAATGTACAGGGCTTTTCCTTATTGTGCTGTTCTGCCCCAGCTTCACTAACATCGCAGTAATACAGACACATCTTTACAGTATGCATGTGTTAGCAGGCCAGTGTTTATGTGCCCGTGGGTGATGTTAGTGTGCACGTACTTTATGAATATGATTATGTCTGGGTTTGCATATTTGTGCACAATAGCGTGTTTACTTTAAGCATATGATTATATGTGTGAATATGTGCTCTGAAAAAGAAAGCTAAGTGTTTCTTAGCCAAGTGACGTCCTAAAGCTCTCACTCTCTCACTCTCTCACTCTACACACACACAGTAATATTGTAGTATTGTACATATTATATTGTAAATGTGTAATAACAGAGTATTAATGTATTTTACGATGTATAATTTTATTGATGATGCAGGCTGTTATGTTGTAATGTAATGTAATTGTTTTAATCCTGTTTGGACCCACACACACACACACACACACACACACACACACACACACACACACAGCCTCTTGATACTGCATGGGCTAAATGAGTGAATAGTAAACATGAGTGCAGTGTGTGTCTATGTGTGCGTGGGCGTGCATGCATGCATGTCTGTGTGTGGCTGTCAACAGCTCTCTATCTGACGAATGACCTATTGCTTTTCTCCTGACCTCCCAGTCAACCTTTTATTTGTCTGAATTCATGGGTTTAAAGCACCAGCGCGATGGTCCCCTTTTGAAAATTCAGCTCGACCCCCAAGGGGCCTACAGCTACAAGGGGCCTACAGCTGTCGACAGCTATCCATCCACACGTCTTACACAAATCTACTGGTAAGATAGCTGGACATTATGAGTAAGTCCACTGAAAGCTAATAAAAGGCTATAGCCTCTCTGGAGGTTGAGCTTAGAGTTCCATTAACCACCTGAGCGCTCCACCTCGGTCAATCTGCCTCCGTCCTCTTGATGCATGCCCCACAATTGTTTCCCACTGATGGGATATCACAGGAACAGCTCAAAAGGCCCATGTGTTCTCTATCCAGACCTGTCCCTAATGACGGGCCCTGCCACGGAACAGCAGACCACAACCCAACACAGCATCTCTTTGGTCGGTAACAGTCTGTTTAAAACAGCAACCACCAGTCCTGCTGCACAAACAGAGAAAGACAACAAATAGTATCTGTCATAGGATAACAGTAAGATAACAGGTGCTACTTACAGTTTCCATAGTAGCTTGTTAACCAAGACTGTTAGCATCATAACCTGCGTCTGCTGGATTTTATTGTCAAGAGACAATAAAAACACAATCTTAATAAATAATGTGGTAATTGAGCAAGTTGAGGAGACTAAACCGTTTGGAGTAACTCTGGATTGTAAACTGTCATGGTGAAAACATATTGATACAACAGTAGCTGAGATGGGGAGAAGTCTGTCCATAATAAAGTGCTGCTCTGCCTTCTTAACAGCACTATCAACAAGGCAGGTCCTACAGACCCTAGTTTTGTCACACCTGGACTACTGTTCAGTCGTGTGGTCAGGTGCAACACTTAGGAAAATTGCAATTGGCTCAGAACAGGGCAGCACGGCTGGCCCTTGGATGTACACAGAGAGCTAACATTAATAGCATGCATGTCAATCTCTCCTGGCTCAGAGTGGAGGAGAGATTGACTTCATCCCTACTTGTATTTGTGAGAGGTATTGACATGTTGAATGCACCAAACTGTCTGTTTGAACTACTGATGCACAGCTCGGACACCCATGCATACCCCTCAAGACAGTCCACCAGAGGTCTCTTCAAAGTCCCCAAGTCCAGAACAGACTATGGGAGGAACACAGTACTACATAGAGCCATGACTACATGGAACTCTATTCCACATCAGGTAACTGATGCAAACAGATAAAAATACACCTTATGGAACAGCGGGGACTGTGAAGCAACACAAACAGATGCATACACACACACATGATAACATACACACTATACACACATGTACACATGGATTTTGTGTTGTAGATACGTGGTAGTAGAGTAGTGGACTGAGGGCACACACTTAATGTGTTGTGAAATCTGTTGTGAATGTATTGTAATGTTTTCAAATTGTATAATAATTGTGGATCCATAGTAAATAGAAATACAAATAAATACCGTACAGAGACTGAAATGCTGTTAATATGGAACAGTGGCGACCAGTCACTCAGGGCAGGTGAGACCCACATTGGTAGAGACAAAAAAAAAAGATGTATACAGTATATACAGTGGGGAGAACAAGTATTTGATACACTGCCAAATTTGCATGCTTTGTAAGTGGGAAAACCTGCAAAATCGGAGTGTATCAAATACTTGTTCTACCCACTGTATATATATATATTATTTTTGTCGCTAAAAATGTAAGGCTCACCTGCCCTGAGTGACTGGTCGCCACTGTTCCATATGAACAGCATTTGAGTGAAATCTGTTGTGAATGTATTTTTTTAAATTATTATATATATATATATATATACACACAGTGGGGAGAACAAGTATTTGATACACTGCCGATTTTGCAGGTTTTCCCACTTACAAAGCATGTAGAAGTCTGTAATTTTTATCATAGGTACTCTTCAACTGTGAGTGACGGAATCTAAAACAAAAATCCAGAAAATCACATTGTATGATTTTTAAGTAATTAATTTGCATTTTATTGCATGACATAAGTATTTGATACATCAGAAAAGCAGAACTTAATATTTGGTACAGAAACCTTTGTTTGCAATTACAGAGATCATACGTTTCCTGTAGTTCTTGACCAGGTTTGCACACACTGCAGCAGGGATTTTGGCCCACTCCTCCATCCAGATCCTTCAGGTTTCGGGGCTGTCGCTGGGCAATACAGACTTTCAGCTCCCTCCAAAGATTTTCTATTGGGTTCAGGTCTGGAGACTGGCTAGGCCACTCCAGGACCTTGAGATGCTTCTTACGGAGCCACTCCTTAGTTGCCCTGGCTGTGTGTTTCGGGTTGTTGTCATGCTGGAAGACCAAACCACGACCCATCTTCAATGCTCTTACTGAGGGAAGGAGGTTGTTGGCCAAGATCCCGCGATACATGGCCCCATCCATCCTCCCCTCAATACGGTGCAGTCGAATGATGTTTCCACCTCCATGCTTCACGGTTGGGATGGTGTTTTTGGGGTTGTACTCATCCTTCTTCTTCCTCCAAACACGGCGAGTGGAGTTTAGACCAAAAAGCTCTGTTTTTGTCTCATCAAACCACATGACCTTCTCCCATTCCTCCTCTGGATCATCCAGATGATCATTGGCAAACTTCAGACGGGCCTGGACATGCGCTGGCTTGAGCAGGGGGACCTTGCGTGCGCTGCAGGATTTTAATCCATGACGGCGTAGTGTGTTACTAATGGTTTTCTTTGAGACTGTGGTCCCAGCTCTCTTCAGGTCATTGACCAGGTCCTGCCGTGTAGTTCTGGGCTGATCCCTCACCTTCCTCATGATCATTGATGCCCCACGAGGTGAGATCTTGCATGGTGCCCCAGACTGAGGGAGATTGACCGTCATCTTGAACTTCTTCCATTTTCTAATAATTGCACCAACAGTTGTTGCCTTCTCACCAAGCTGCTTGCCTATTGTCCTGTAGCCCATCCCAGCCTTGTGCAGGTCTACAATTTTATCCCTGATGTCCTTACACAGCTCTCTGGCCTTGGCCATTGTGGAGAGGTTGGAGTCTGTTTGATTGAGTGTGTGGACAGGTGTCTTCTATACAGGTAATGAGTTCAAACAGGTGCAGTTAATACAGGTAATGAGTGGAGAACAGGAGGGCTTCTTAAAGAAAAACTAACAGGTCTGTGAGAGACGGAATTCTTACTGGTTGGTAGGTGATCAAATACTTATGTCATGCAATAAAATGCAAATTAATTATTTTAAAATCATACAATGTGATTTTCTGGATTTTTGTTTTAGATTCCGTCTCTCACAGTTGAAGTGTACCTATGATAAAAATTACAGACCTCTATATGCTTTGTAAGTAGGAAAACCTGCAAAATCGTCAGTGTATCAAATACTTGTTCTCCCCACTGTATATATATATATATATATATATATATATATATATATATATATATATATATATATATATATATATATAACAGTTGGAAGTCGGAAGTTTACATACACCTTAGCCAAATACATTTAAACTCAGTTTTTCACAATTCCTGACATTTAAACCTAGTAAAAATTCCCTGTCTTAGGTCAGTTAGGATCACCACTTTATTTTAAGTATGTGAAATGTCAGAATAATAGTATAATTATTTATTTCAACTTTGATTTCTTTCATCACATTCCCAGTGGGTCAGAAGTTTACATACACTCAATTAGTATTTGGTAGCATTGCCTTTAAATTGTTTAACTTGGGTAAAACGTTTTGGGTAGCCTTCCAATGTATTGTTTAGTGTTGTGTTGTGTCATTGCTGGCATGCATCCCACTTTATATTTTGGGGGCCCACCAAGATTTACATGCTAAAATCGTCCACTGATATGGAAGAAACATGAGGTGAACAGCAGAGATATGCTGTGTAGAAACCAGAGGAGGCTGGTGAGGGGAGGAGGGCTCATAATAATGAATGGAATAGTTGGAATGATATCAAACACATGACAACCAGGTGTTTGATAGGTTTGAGACCATTCCATTCATTCTGTTCCAGCCATTACTATGAGCCCTTCCTTCCCATTTAAAGTGCCACCAGCCACCACTGGTAGAAGTGAAAAAAGTCTACATTTTGCTCTTTGCTGAGAACAAAATGTTTGAAGACAAACCTGGTTCCTGATAATCAAATTAAGAGCCTTGCTTTTCCCTCCGGTCTCACAAAACCACTGAGTTAAAGGTCTCAGCTAAAGGTCATTGCCAATAGTCACCTTTTATTACAAAAACATTAATCAATTGGTCGAGCACAAGCCCGAAACCAAATACTCTCGCAAACAAAGAAATTATGGTCTACCTATTTAAACAACACATATCCTTGGATAAATGAAAAATAAATTGCACATTCCAATCAGTCTGTTTGTTTGTTTCAACGGTCTTGTGCTGGTCTCCATTTTCCTCATTATCCCCTGTGTATTTATACCTGCGTTTTCTGTTTGTCTGTTGCCAGTTCGCCTTGTCTTGCCAAGTGTTACCAGCCCATTTTCTAGTAACTCTAGTTTCTGTTTCCTAATCCTCCTGGTTCTGAACATTCTGCCTGTCGTTCTGTCCCTTATTCACGCTGCCTTGGACTACGGACCTTGACCTGCCATTTGCCTGCCCTCTGTTTAGCTCTGGTTCCTTGGGAAAAGGGTAAAATATAATTCATTGATTTCTCATAAAATGTCCATATAAACTGCTTCTGCAAACAGACAAACTAATAGCAATAAAAGTCCTGCTCTGTTAAAAGCACAGCCAGATGTGTAAGTGTCAATCAGGGCCGGCCCTAACCACTAAGTGA
The DNA here is from genome assembly GCA_023634145.1 of Thymallus thymallus. NCBI lineage: Eukaryota > Metazoa > Chordata > Actinopteri > Salmoniformes > Salmonidae > Thymallus > Thymallus thymallus. The sequence continues at coordinate 2,926,022 of CM042378.1, read as the reverse complement.
CATAAGAGACCGCTTAGGGCCCAGCGGCCACAATGGGCACCCGACCTCAGCCGTGGTCTCAACATACTGTTGAGAGTTAGAATAGTAGAATTTGGATGTGCATCAGCAGTTTCTCGTTATGACGGTCACTCAATTAGCTAACATTTTTTAGATTGGTATATTAGTCTAGCCAGCTTGTAGTAATCATGTTAGTCTAGCAAAACTTGTAATCATGGTTGAATTACCGGGGCATGTGCTCAGACTTCCAGAGGGGGCTCCCATAGATTTTTAGTCACTCCTACTCATATCACATTAAGATCAAGTGCTTTGCCCGCAAGGTGGGGGGCCCCCAAGAAAGGTTTTTTGTTTAAGACCTCCAAAAGGCTAGCACAGGCTCTGTCAATCTAGTGTTGAGCCATTGGTCATCTGACTGAGTAGCCTTTGTGCCACAGAAGTATCACTTCTTCACTATAACCATCCTTGGTAAAACATGTTACAAGTAACTGAGAGACACTTAATTAATCCATGTATAAGGTATGACCCAGATGCAGACAACGAAGTAAGAACAGTTTATTAAATCAAACCGGGGCAGGCAAAAGACAGAGGTCAGTAATCCAGAGAGGTGGGGCAGAGGTACAAGATGGCAGGCAGGCAGGCTCAGGGTCAGGGCAGGTAGAATGGTCAATAATCCAGATAGGTGGGGCAGAGGTACAGGACGGCAGAATAGTCAACACCGGGAAAACTAGGAAACAGGAACAATCGAGAGACAGGACCAGAAGGAAAACCGCTGGTAGAGAACACAGAGAACACAGGTATAAATACACTGGGGATAATGAGGAAGATGGGAGACACCTGGAGGGGGGTGGAGACAATCACACAGACAGGTGAAACAGATCAGGGTGTGACACCATGAGTGGCTGAGCAATTCGGTACCCTATAATTTCATTAAAATGTCTAAAAAAGCATTAAAATCTCAAGAAGTCCACAGAGTGAAACAATATTAAAAACCATTCAAATGAGTGAATAGAGCTGAGAGGCTTTGAAACTTATTTGCACTATACGGACGGATCATGCTTAAAATTACATGCTGAATCCTAAACCCCGACAACAACGGTAACGACGATACTGAAGTTGACATCACAAGTGAAGACGTTAACAGTTAAGACAGTGGAGACCTACACACAGTGGGTATTAATAACCTCCCATTGGGCACACACTGGTTGAATCAACGTTGTTTCTGCGTCATTTCAAGCATTTTCGCTATACCCGCAATAACGTCTGCTAACCACGTATGTGACCAATGAAATTAAGTTGAACCAACGTGGAATTGACGTCTGTGCCTTGTGGGCCTTAAGTATAAACCTTATGTCATATGGAAGACAGTCCTCTGGATCATTAAGAGGCCACAAAGGCTGGGTTAATTATTTGGTTACATAATGAAACATAGCATCAGCTTGATTTACCCTCCCTCTGCTTCCAATGTGGACCCTTGTCAGCGATTCATTTGATATGGTGACAAAAGCTGCCACTGGGGCTGTTGATGTGTACACAGATTTGGTCATCTCTGAGATTTCTGTATCTGTCTATAAAATATAGAGCTCTGCTCTACGCAGCTGTTCTGCTCCACTGGATTCACCAATCCACCGATTCCATAACGCTGTCATACCCCGTTTATTGCATAATAAATAAATTGGGAGCCTCGTTGTTGCTGGCGAGATTCCAAGCCGCTGTAAATTCCTATTTACAATTATGTTTCCTTCACTCATTCTCTTCCCCACTCAACCAACCCCTCTCTTCTCCTCTCTCTCTCTCACTCACTCACTCACTCGTTCTATCATCCACTTTGTTTCTTGTTTTTTCAGCCCCTCTTTCTCTAACAACATTAATGTCACTCACGTCCCTATCTATAGATTTCTTTCTCATTTGTTGAGAATGTCAGGTTTGGCAGATCAATGGAGCCCGAAGCACAGTCAGATGTGTTTCTCCCTGCTATCTCTTTCCATACTGGGGCCAGGAAGCCACAGGCAGGGTGCAGCTACATACAGTCCCCCCACTACAGAGAGAGAGAGAGAGAGAGCTGTACAGAATAAATATATTTCCTTTCTGACTATGACAGAGCCCACCTCTCTCTCTCTCCACTGACGAAGGAGTGATGGGATAGATAGAGAGATGGAACCCTGAATAATTGAACAAGGGATTCTCTGAGAATGAAAACGGCCCGATACCGTCTGGTGATGCCCAAGTATCGGGCGGATGAACAGTAATCATTCACGTTCAAAGACAGGTTGTCACTGAAAAACAATCCCCCACAGTGTTTCTTTTATCTTATCACGACAAGGTATGAACTACCATCTCATAAAATGTTGTGATATTTGCTGAGGGAAGGAAGGGGGGTTGGTTAAAGTGAAAACAGTAATAACCACCCTGGACAAACAGCAGCCCATTGGTTGACAACCTAAAACAGTCCCTGAAAAGGTTCAGTAGTTTAGTACAGACACACTGCTTGAGTCTCTTAACTAAGTCCCTTCAATCACCTCACCCATCGTCCATTCTGTTTGGACTTGGCAGTGAAGAGACCCAGTTAGCATGAATTACACAGGCTTCACCATACAGAACCAGTGGTCAGCGGTCAGCTCATATCCCTCCCCCAGACAGATTAGAGGGCCTCCATTCAGTGATGAACAACTATTCACAGTGTCTGGTCTGTCACTGTAGCAAGGCCCCTCAGGTGAACTCAACCATACATCATTCTGGCAGGTTGGATTATTAACAACCTCGTTACCTTCCCCTCTCTCCCCGTGTGTGTCAGCTCTCCCTACCCATCTGGGAGGAAAGCAATGATGTGCTCTCTCTGAGACTGTCACAACCCACTGGCAATCATTCAAGACGGCCTAAAATGGTGACAATTTTCTCTGGGAGCGGAATAGCGAGACCAGGCAGGCTTCACTTTTGCCACCTACCAGATGCCAGGTACATTGTCCAACAGTCACTCTCGCCTCTGAAGACGTTGACTGAGAAAGTAGTTAAATCGTAATGTTCTGGTTATCACAGGAAAACGGGCAGAACACCTCGTCTCCATAGCAGATCTGCCATCAGCATACTGCAAAATCACATCCGGTCCCACAATGGAGACAGTCGTGGCTGATTATTTATGGGAATACAAACAAATGTCTTTGGGCTACCTTCATGGTTGTGAGAGGTTGCGAGATTAATTGAAACGGAGAGGAGGACGGGAGCGGGGGTGCATCTGGCTTTGTTAGAGAGTAATGAAACTGAACAGGGGAAATGCAGGAAGTGAATTTAGATGTTTGCCAACTGAGCGCATTACCATTCTAATGTCATCAGCAGTAAATGGGAGCGAACGCCAGCCGCTGGTTAATATTTCAGTAAACAACCCTTTCACCTTGGACACACCGGGGGCACACTGCATCTGCCAGCTAATTAGACCTACTATATCCACATTGCATTTACTATAGATCTATCTATAGGTATCTCCATCTGTAGGTCTCTCCATCTGTAGGTCTCTCCATCTATTAATATCAGATAAGTGGCCAGGAATTTGCAGAAACAAGGAAAGGAAGCTATAAGCTATTCGGAGAGATAAAGTATCTGATTTTGATTGTGGACTACAGGGGATGAGGTATTTAAGAGTCACACAGCAGTGGATGGCTTCTTAAGAGGATTAGCCTCTCCCTGTGATGTTAATGGAGTGGGTATAGGAGGGTGGAGAGAAGAGGAAAGGTCATCCTGTCACACCCTGATATGTTTCACCTGTTGTCTTGTCTCCGCCCCACACCAGGTGTTCCCTATTCACCATTAGTCCTCTGTGTATTTAACCCGTTCTCTGTCCTGTCAGTTGCCAGATCGTCTTGTCCTGTACAGTCGTTTCCAGCGTTCCTTATTACCAGTGTTTTTCCCCGTTACCTGTGTTCAGTCCTGTTTTCTCCCCGGAGTCGATATCTGCCTGTTTTACCAGACTACGAGCCTGCCTACTCCTGTGTACCTCAGCCCTTCTGCCTCGACTATCGCTTTCTGCCTGTCCACCGACCAACGAGCCTGCCTACCCCAGTGTACCTCTGCCGTGCTATCCTGTTGCCAACCCATGCCTGTCCTTCGACTACGAGATTGTTTATCCAATAAACATAATTTATTCTATTGGAATCTACTCTGCCTCTGTGTCCGCATTTGGGTCCACCTGCCTGCATTGTGTCAGAACAATCTGGCCATGACGGACCCAGCGGATTTTGATCGTCTACAGCACGCAGTAGCACATCAAGGGGCTGCTATGGGTCGTCACGAAGAGGTCCTGCCTTCCTTAGTGGAGGAACCACAGGAACAGAGGGAGCGCGAGAGGCTAGCTACCGAGAGTCTTGCTCAACGTTTGGAGAGGCTAACCCTGTCACTGTCTGTCCCGAGTGCACCGCATCAGCCTCCTCTCCCATCTCAACCCAGCAATCACTCACCTCCCATGACACACCGACTGGAGCCCCACTTACCCCCACCGGAACGATTCTCAGGAGACTCCAGGTCCTGTCGTCTCTTCTTGCTATAATGTTCCCTCATCTTTGATCTCCAGCCGTCGTCATTCCCCACAGGACAATCCAAAGTTGCATATCTCATCACCTTGATGTCGGGCCGAGCTCTGGACTGGGCTACTGCTGTCAAGGAACAAGATTCCCCAATCTGCTACAACCTGGAAGCATTCACCGCGGAGAAGAGGAAAGTTTGATGCTCCACAATCGGGCCGGAATGCAGCACGTCAGCTGTTGCTGCTCAAACAGGGTTGTAGCAGTGTCGCTGATTACGCCATCAAGTTCCGAACCCTGGCTGCCGACAGTGCATGGAATTCCGAGGCCCTGTTCGATGCGTTTTTCTTTGGTCTATCGGAACCGATTAAGGATGAGCTTGCTGCTCGGGATATGCCCCCGGATCTGGACTCACTTATCGCTCTTGCTACACGGATTAGCCGCAGACTGCGAGAACGCAACTGGGAGAGGAGATCCCAAAGCCCCGCCCAGACATTATCGACTCTCGCCCGAGGCGCAGAGAGATTGTCTCATGAGTTCCCGTTGTCTACTGAGTCACTCCGAAGATATCCGAGAACAGCCGATCCTTGTCCATCGGAGCCCATGCAGTTGGGTAGAGCCAGATTGACACCAGAGGAACGGCAAAGGAGAGTTATCGACCGCACTTGTCTATACTGCGGGGAGGCGGGACATTTCATAGTGTGGCAGACGGCTGGGAGAGGTGAGGGGAGTGGTCATTGAGGGAAGATATCTGGCAGCCCGTTGGCTCCACCCCCGAGCCTTATAGGGACTTCCTGCACTAACGAGAAGGTGTGAATCATTAAGTGATTGAGTGTTTGTGGATAAGAAGGGAAGCAGACTAGAAGAGAGGGAGAGAGAGAGGAGTGCAACAGAGAGTGTGACAAGTTAAGTGGTGAGCTGTATAACTAGGAAGGAGGATTTAACCCTGTGTACCGAATTGGACTGGCTGAGAACCGTGCTGTGGATTTACCCTTGGATTAATGGACATCCACAACGAACTGTGTACTGTGAACTGGTAGCTAAAACCCCCTTTTCCTTTCCCACCTAGGGACTTATTTCCCTAATAAATTCCCAACTACATTGAAATTACGCTGTTTGTGTCTGTTTGTTATTGAGCTTGATGACGTGGAAACCCCACACCCCTAAACTTGCTACAATAGCCAGCTGTTCATTAAAAGATCGGCATCCGTGAGGACGGGAGTACGGGTGAGTCGAACAAAATTTCCCTATGTTTCCACGGTTCGGTTCCCTTTTCATGCCACTATTCGGTGGGGGTCCCAATCCCTTGATATTAATGCCCTTAATGATTCTTGGGCTGATGAGTGTTTTATGGATTCCATTTCATTTCTAAAACAACTGGGAATTCCTACTCAACCCCTCCAGGCTCTGGATGGTCATTCCGTTGGACGTGCGTCTCACATTTCTGTTCCTGTTTCCCTGGTTTTATCTGGTAATCACAGTGAAGAAATACAGTTTCTACCCCTGAGTTCCCCCCAAGTTCCTGTGATATTAGGTATTTCTTGGCTCGTCAAACATAATCCCCACATAGACTGGTCAACGGGTTCAATTGCTGGTTGGAGTTCCTTTTGTCTGGCTAACTGTTTGAAATCTGCCCCTCATATCCTGAATAGCAGTGTTCCACCTCCACTATGTGACATAGATATATCGTCAGTGCCTACGCAATACTGGGACTTAAAGGAGGTCTTCAACAGAGCCTGTGCTACCTCCCTGCCGCCTCATCAACCGTTAACTGCGCTATCAAGCTCCTTCCTGGCACAGCGCCCCCCCGTGGACGTCTCCCTGTCCGTTCCTGAGACCAAAACTATGGAGGACTATATTGAATCGTCGCTCAGGGCTGGAATCATTCGTCCGTCTTCCTCTCCTGCTGGCGCAGGGTTTTTCTTTGTGGCCAAGAAAGACAAAACACTGCGTCCTTGCATAGACTACAGAGGTCTGAACGACATCACCATAAAGAACAGGTATCCTCTTCCCCTCCTCTCCTCTGCATTTGAGCTGCTCCAGGGTGCCACCATCTTTACCAAGCTGGACCTGCGCAACGCCTACCATCTGGTAAGGATACGGGAGGGGGATGATTGGATGACTGCATTCAACACGGCCATCGGGCATTATGAGTACCTCGTCATGCTATTTGGGTTTACCAACACTCCTGCGGTTTTTCAGGCCCTGGTTAATGACGTTCTCCGGGACATGCTCAATAAGCTTGTCTTTGTTTACCTGGATGACATTTTGATTTTCTCTCGCTCCATCCAAGAGCACACAGCCCACGTCCGACAGGTCCTCCAGAGGCTGTTGGAGAATCAGCTCTATGTCAAGGCAGAGAAGTGCAAGTTTCATCGCTCTGTCATTCCCTTCTTGGGTTACCTCGTGGCTGCCGGAAGCATCCAAATGGACCCTGGCAAGGTCAAGGCTGTCACTGAGTGGCCCCAGCCTACCTCTCGATTGGATCTCCAGCGGTTCCTGGGGTTTGGCAACTTTTATCGAAGGTTCATTCGTGGCTACAGCATGTTGGCGGCCCCACTCACAGCACTGATCTCGACTAAGGTTCCCCTTCGGTGGTCCCCGGAAGCTACCCAGGCCTTTGCTGACCTTAAGCGACACTTCACCACAGCTCCCATTCTCATCCATCCCAACCCTGCACGTCAGTTTGTAGTGGAAGTGGATGCCTCCAACAGCGGGGTGGGTGCAGTGATATCCCAAAGGTCAGACCGCGACCAGAAGCTACACCCTTGCACATTCCTCTCCCGTCGGCTCAGTCCTGCAGAGAGAAATGATGACGTCGGCAACAGGGAGTTGTTGGCGGTCAAGACTGCACTAGTGGAATGGAGGCATTGGTTGGAAGGGTCGGAGATCCCGTTCCTGGTGTGGACCGACCATAAAAACCTGGAATACCTACGGTCAGCCAAACGGCTCAATTCCCAGCGAGCCAGGTGGGCTCTGCTCTTCACCCGTTTCAATTTCACCCTGTCCTATCGTCCCGGTTCGAAGAACACCAAACCAGATGCCCTCTCTCGTGTGTTCGGGCCTTCTACTACTCCCAATGACCCCGAGTTCATTCTTGCCGCTGCCTGCCTGGCCACGTCTCTGGTCTGGGGTGTAGAGGAGGAGGTTCGCCAAGTGCAACAGCTGCACCTGGACCCCGGAGGAGGTCCTCCAGGCTGTCTCTTTGTACCTGACCCAGTTCGTTCCAAGGTTCTGGAGTGGGGTCATGCCTCTAAGCTCACCTGTCACCCCGGCTCCCTCCGAACCATGGACTTCATTCGCCGGCGGTTCTGGTGGCCCACCATGGGGGCCGACGTCTCGTTGTTTGTCTCAGCTTGTGCTATATGTGCCCGAAACAAGACGCCACGTCAAGCACCATCGGGTCTCCTGCAACCTGGAAACCGTAGTTTCGGACAATCCCTCCACCTGGAGCCGGCACCTGGTCTGGGTGGAATATGCCCGCAACACCCTACCCTCTTCCGCTACTGGTCTCTCCCCCTTTGAGTGTGCCCAGTTGTTCATTCGGCGCTGTCGTCGGACATGGAAAAGAGCCCGGTCGACTCTTCTGCGCTCCAATACCAGGTACTGTCGGCAGGCCGACCGCCGCAGGACTCCAGCCCCCCAATACAGGGTGTGGCTGTCTACCCGTGATCTGCCCCTTCGAGTGGAAAACCGCAAACTCTCTCCCCGCTACACCGGCCCCTTCCAGATTGCTCGGGTCATCAGCCGCTCGGCTGTTCAGTTACTCTGCCTCTGTGTCCACATTTGGGTCCACCTGCCTGCATTGTGTCACATCCGGATGCGGGGCGGGACCTAACTGACAGGATTAAGTGCTCAACATACAGGGGGTGGTCCACACGGGGTCAACCCGAGAGCCAGAACTCCCCTCGGTAACCCAGGATGAGGCATGATGGATTTAACGAGGACATCGTGGCAGTATGTTGTTTTACGAGTTTACGAGTTTTACGAGTATGTTTACGAGTATGTTGTTTTACGAGGACATTGTTGCAGTATGTTGTATTACGAGGGCGTCTCATTTAGTAGTGGGGAGTCAATCTGATCTGTGCAGAAGAACATCCATGCTCCAGTGCATCAATATGGAGAAGATATGAAGGACATGAAGTCGGAGTCGGTCACTGCTAATGTGATCAACTGGAGGGGAAATGATAGAGGAATTTGTATGTTAAAGATAATGACTAAAGTGTTCCACCCTGAAATTGTATAACTGTGTGAAATAACTGTGAATTCAGATAGAGCTATAAGACAATAATCCAATTATGTGTGTGTGATTACATAGGTTTAAGACTAGGACATTGTGTTGGTAGTTTGCAATAAAAGCAGGGTATAGTCAAGGTGAGAAGAACTCTTGACAAACAACTCGTGATGACAACTGAAACCAATAACAGGAAGGGTGAAGGGAACGGTTAGGACCTATTTAGCCTACAGATGACCTATCGCTAGACTTACAGAAAGCATGCTTGCAGAATGTGATGATATTGTGAAACATGATTATGAAATTGTACAACAACTCCATAGGGAGGTGTTATATGACAGAAACGTGTGTATAAAATATGTGCCCTGAACGTGGGAAAGCAGAACTCTCTGAATAAACTACTGATCTATTGCAGACTGGGGCTTTGTCTAATTCTTGTTTAACCAGAGCCTTACAACCTCTGGGAATTATTCAAAGTTTGAGTGATAGTTGAGTTCAACCATTGAGACAGCAAAATTCTCGTGACAGGAAATGACATAAGTCGGGCGTAATGTGATCAAATGGATCAGAATGGAACATGTGAGCAGATTACACTGTGATTAAGTGGGGAGGAATTGGCATCGGTGTCAGTGTAGATTGGAGCCAGCCTCTCAGTATCTCACCTAGAAGAATTCCATTCTGAGCCCAGGCCTGATATAGGATCAGGTCCCATCTGTCCATAATACTATTTTTCATCATGAGCTTAAAGGCTAAACTGATCCTAGATCAGCACTCAGATGCTTTATGAATACGGGGCGGGGACAGTAAATTACTTTGGGTTGACTGTTTGGGTGGGTAGTAATAAGAGTGTATTGGAGCACCTGGCATGTGTCCCAAAAGGCACCCTATTCTCTATATAGTGCACTACCTTTGACCAGGGACCATATGGGCTCTCATCAAAAGTAGTGCACTATATAGGGAATAGGGTGCCTTTTGGGATGCAGGGCTCTGGGTTAACACCATGACACGGGAAGGAGCACCTTACATACTGCCCCCAACCCCACCCCTCACCATATCCCATCTCCCTATCCTCACCCCATCCTCTCCCCCCCCCCCTCACCACCCTCTCCCCATGCAGGTGTTTACAGTGACAACAGCCATGGACCATTGATGCACCACGCTCATCCCTCGCCACCCTCCAGGCAAGACCAAACAGCTTTATTACTGAACAGCCACCTCCAGGCCAAACACAGTGGGATGCGCTGGGAACCAGCCAACCAGCTGTGCATGCATGCATACACACTCACACACACATACTGTATAATCACGGACACACACATGCAGATACGCATTCACTTATACACACACTCCCTGCCTGATAATAGTCAGTTGTACAACTGAATGGATTCAACTGCAATGTGTCTTCCGCATTTAACCCAACCCCTTAATCAAAGAGGTGCGGAGGGGGCTGCCTTAAAAATCGACATCTCCCTCTGCTTTGCTACTGCTAGTCTCACAGAGCAGCTTCATAAGGACTATCTGAGCGAAGTTCCCAGAGGCCTCTCCCTAGAGTCTGTGATTGAATCCCAAATGGCACCCTATTCCCTAGAGAGTGCACTACTTTTGTGCACTATGTAGGGGATAGGCTGCCCTTTGGGATTCTACCCTCTGGTTAGTGAGAAGCAGCCAACCAGAAGAGCCATCCAGCCTGCACGGCCAGGAGATCTCTCAGTAGCATCTATCCTCCACCACACAATGGACTTCTGTAATTAATCTCCCATTCCACAACATAATACCCTGCGCTTATCAAAGATCCCACCACTGCCTCACCTAATCACACACTTCATCACCTGTCGCCCCCTCAGACACAAATTCAGAGCCCGAGGCCCAACCATTACCTGTTGCCTATGATGTTTTTTTACCCCATGCACCTTATGAATACGCAGTGTCAAGTGTATTTTACACCTCTGGTGCTGACAGCAAAGTGAGTCTTAACACCCTTTGGGTGTGTTTACCCCACCCCTCCATTTAGCAAATCAGACCATGACTCCATTTTGCTCCTCCCCTCCTATGACTGACAGACAGACAGACAGACAGAGAGAGCAACGCTGGTCTGACCAAGTGACTGGGACAGATTATAAAAGGAAAAACAACCACTTTGCCGAGACCGACGCCTCCCTTCCAGACGGCTAAACGCATTCTTTTCCCGCTTTGAGGATAACACCGTGCCACCGACGCGGCCCACTACCAAGGACTGTAGGCTCTCCTTCTCTGTGGCCGACGTGAGAAAAACCCTTGCAAGGCTGTCGGCCGAGACGACATCCCTAGACGCGTCCTCAGAGCATGCGCAGACCAGCTGGCTGGAGAGTTTACAAGCATATTCAATCTATCCTTATCCCAGTCTGTTGTCCCCACATGCTTCAAGATGGCCACCATTGTTCCTGTACACAAGAAAGCAAAGGTAACTGAACTAAATGACTATCGCCCCGTAGCACTCACCTCTGTCATCATGAAGTGCTTTGAGAGACTAGTGTCACAGGCCGGCTCATAGCCTGTGGCAAAAATGAGGGGACACGAACAACAGGTGTAGGCCAATCAAAAAGGTTCTTTATTGACATCCAAAAACTATTAACTTTAAAGGGATGCGTGAATCTGTGTGTGTGTGTGTTAACATGACTGAGTGGAAACTAAGTAAAACTACAAAGGAACAAACAAAACAGAATCATACCTGGAGGAGCAGAGAGAGAGAGAGGGAAGAGTGGTTAGTGAAGCAGTTTAAATACCCTGAGCCCAGGTGGCTCCAATCACTAACGGCCCTCCTCTGCCTGCAGGAGGAACCGCCCCTGCAATGCAGAGGAGGGGCCGTGACACTAGCCAAGGATCATATCACCTCTACCTTACCTGCCACCCTAGACCCACTTCAATTGGCTTACTGCCCCAATAGATCCACAGATGATGCAATCACCATCACTCTGCACACTGCCCTATCCCATCTGGACAAGAGGAATACCTGTGTAAGAATTCTGTTTATTGACTACAGCTCAGCATTCCACACCATAGTACCCTCCAAGCTCATCATTAAGCTTGAGGCCCTGGGTCTGAACCCGGTGGAAAACCTCAAGTTCCTTGGCGTACACATCACTGACAAACTGAAATGGTCCACCCACACAGACAGTGTGGTGAAGAAGGCGCAACAGAGCCTCTTCAACCTCAGGATGCTAAAGAAATTTGGCTTAACACCTAAAACCTTCAAACTTTTACAGATGGAAAATTTAAAGCATCCTGTTGGGCTGTATCACCGCCTGGTACGGCAACTGCACCGCCCACAACCGCAAGACTCTCCAGAGGGTGGCGCGATCTACCCAACATATTACCAGGGGCAAACTACCCGCCCCCTCCAGGACACCTACAGCACCCGATGTCACAGGAAGGTCAAAAAGATCAACAAGGACATCAACCACCAGAGCCACTGCCTGTTCACCACGCTGTCATGCAGAAGGCGAGGTCAGTACAGGTGCATCAAAGCTGGGACCGAGAGACTGAAAAACAGCTTCTATCTTAAGGCCAACAGAATGTTAAACAGCCATCACTAGCACATCAGAGACTGCTGATTATAGGCATAAACTAGAAATCACTGGACACTTTAAGGAATGGAACACTAGTCACTTTAATAATGTATACATATCTGGCATTACTCATCTCATATATATATACTGTATTCTATACTATTCTACTGTATCTTAGTCCATGCCGCTAGTCCTTATGTATATAGGCCTAATTCATTCCTTACTTGTGTGTATATGTTGTGTAACTGTTAGATATTACTGTTAAATATTACTGCACTGTTGGAACTAGAAGCACAAGCATTTCGCTACACCCGCATTAACATCTGCTAAACATGTGTATGTGACCAATAAAATTTGATTTGATTTGACACCAACCCACCAATGCACCCACACACCAAAACGTCCTCAATGCACAAAGCAGGTGCTCTAGTCTACAGACTACACTACAGTGCTCTAGTCTACAGACTACACTACAGTGCTCTAGTCTACAGACTACACTACAGTGCTGGGGAGTTTCAAACTGGAAGGATGGGGGCTATTCAAGACAGAAGTCACTGCATGACGTGAGGAACACTTGAACTGTGGGAGGCCTTAAACAGGCAGAATAACTGGAAGAGAGAGGGGGAAATGACTTGGCCGTACAGAGAGCTTTATCCACTTACAGATACAGATACAGAGGAGACTTAACAATCAAGACTATTTAAAAAGGAGAAAGAAGAGAGACAGACAGACAGACAGACAGACAGACAGACAGACAGACAGACAGACAGACAGACAGACAGACAGACAGACAGACAGACAGACAGACAGACAGACAGACAGACAGACAGACAGACAGACAGACAGACAGACAGACAGACAGACAGACAGACAGACAGACAGCATCACTCTGCACACTGCCCTATCCCATCTGGACAAGAGGAATACCTGTGTAAGAATTCTGTTTATTGACTACAGCTCAGCATTCCACGCCATAGTACCCTCCAAGCTTGAGGCCCTGGGTCTGAACCCGGTGGAAAACTTCAAGTTCCCAGGCAGGCAGGCAGGCAGAGACAGAGCTGCACTTCCTCACAAAATGTGAAACTATCAGAGTCACTTCCCCAAATGTGAACAAGTAGTCCGGGGCTTTGAGGACCTCTCTGAAGTAGAAAGGCTGCCAATCCTTTTGGGGGAAGACATGGACACAAGTTGAAGGACAGTGCCTGACATATTTAATGGCTTAAAAAATGTTTTCCCTATGTTGTTATTTTGTTCTTTGATGTAATTATAAAACAAAATAAAAAAGGATGTATGATACTTTGGCAATATGTACATTGTTGCGTCATGCTAATAAAGTGAATTGAATTGAGTAAGAGAGAGAGAGAGAGAGAGAGAGAGAGAGAGAGAGAGAGAGAGAGAGAGAGAGAGAGAGAGAGAGAGAGAGAGAGAGAGAGAGAGAGAGAGAGAGACAGAGAGACAGAGAGACAGAGAGACAGAGAGACAGAGAGACAGAGAGACAGAGAGACAGAGAGAGAGAGAGAGAGAGAGACAGACAGACAGAGAGAGAGAGAGACAGACAGAGAGACACAGAGAGAGACAGACAGAGACAGACACAGAGAGAGACAGACACAGAGAGAGACAGACAGACACAGAGAGAGAGAGACAGAGACAGAGAGAGCGAGAGAGACAGACAGACAGACAGACAGACAGACAGACAGACAGACAGACAGACAGACAGACAGACAGACAGACAGACAGACACTTGGCCGTGGTGTTGGGGGAAAAACATACAATATTATAAACTCCATGTACACAAACAACAAGTGTGCGGTTCAAATTGGCAAAAAACACACAGATTTCTTTCCACAGGGCCGGGGGGGACAAGGATGCAGTTCAAGCCCCACCCTCTTCAACATATATATATATATCAATGAATTGACGAGGGCACTAGAACAGTCTGCAGCACCCGGCCTCACCCTACTAGAATCTGAAGTCAAATGTCTACTGTTTGCTGATGATCTGGTGCTTCTGTCACCAACCAAGGAGGACCTACAGCAGCACCTAGATCTTCTGCACAGATTCTGTCAGACCTCTGCCCTGACACTAAATCTCAGTAAGACAAGAATAATGGTGTTCCAAAAAAAGGTCCAGTTCCCAGGACCACGAATACAAATTCCATCTAGACACCGATGCTCTAGAGCACACAAAAAACTATACTTACCTCGACCTAAACATCATCACCAAAGGTAACTTCCACAAAGCTGTGAACGATCTGAGAGACAAGGCAAGAAGGGCCTTCTAATCCATCAAAAGGAACATACAATTCAACATACCAATTAGGATCTGGCTAAAAATACTTGAATCAGTTCTAGAACCCATTGCCCTTTATGGGTGTGAGGTCTGGGGTTCCGCTCACCAACCAAGAACATATACATACTATTACATTTGAAATGTCTTTATTATTTTGGAACTTCTGAGTGTAATGTTTACTGTAAACAAAATGTGTTTACTATCTACTTCACTTGCTTTGGCAATGTTAACATATGTTTCCCATGCAAATAAAGCCCTTAAATTGAATTGAGAGAGAGAGAGAGAGACCGAAACAGTGAGAGCATGAATGAACAGAGCATCTCCCAGACAGAGTGGAGATGATTGTGTATCACCCTGGTGAAGTGGGGCTAAAGAGACCTTGTCTTCGTCATCCCCACAGTTGTGACCTTTGTGCTCAGGCAGTGTTCAGTGAACAGCCTCCATGCAACAACGGCTCATTCATGTGCACACACACTCACTCACTCGCATACAGTACACACACACGCACAATACCTCGCACACACATACTGGAAGCGCCCTGCCAAGGCGACGTCTACCCGTCTGGCCGATATAGATACCCAGGGAGATGGCAGAATCATCAACAGATTACATCCTCATTACAGAGGCCTATCTCGCCTCGCCCCCCGCCACCTGTCAGCCAATCAGGGGCCAGTGTCGCCTTCCCACTTAGGACCTAGCGGCTGGCGCTCCTCACCCTAACCAGACAGAGCTGCATCAAATAATGCTATTACCATGCCAAAAACAAACACCACACATGGCTCTAGGTATAACAAGATATATGTATACCAGGTTTGGGCCTCATATTGGAGAGAGAGAGAGAAGCTGAGTGGGCGGTGAGAGAGAGAAGATGTGTGGGCGGCGTGAGAGAGCAAGAGAGAGAGAGAAGCCGAGTGGAATGAGAGAGAGAGAGAGAGAAGCCGAGTGGAATGAGAGAGGCCGAGTGGAATGAGAGAGAGAGAAGCCGAGTGGAATGAGAGAGAGAGAGAGAGAGAGAGAAGCCGAGTGGATTGTGAGAGAGAGAGAGAGAGAGAGAGGCCGAGTGGATTGTGAGAGAGAGAGAGAGAGAGAGAGAGAGAAGCCGAGTGGATTGTGAGAGAGAGAGAGAGAGAGAGAAGCCGAGTGGATTGTGAGAGAGAGAGAGAGAGAGAGAAGCCGAGTGGATTGTGAGAGAGAGAGAAGAGAAGCCGAGTGGATTGTGAGAGAGAGAGAGAAGCCGAGTGGATTGTGAGAGAGAGAGAGAAGCCGAGTGGATTGTGAGAGAGAGAGAGAAGCCGAGTGGATTGTGAGAGAGAGAGAGAAGCCGAGTGGATTGTGAGAGAGAGAGAGAAGCCGAGTGGATTGTGAGAGAGAGAGAGAAGCCGAGTGGATTGTGAGAGAGAGAGAGAGAGAGAGAGAGAGAGAGAGAGAGAGAGAGAGAAGCTGAGTGGGCTGTGAGAGCGAGAGAAGCTGAGTGGGCTGTGAGAGCGAGAGAAGCTGAGTGGGCTGTGAGAGAGAGAGAAGCTGAGTGGGCTGTGAGAGCGAGAGAAGCTGAGTGGGCTGTGAGAGCGAGAGAAGCTGAGTGGGCTGTGAGAGAGAGAGAAGCTGAGTGGGCTGTGAGAGAGAGAGAAGCTGAGTGGGCTGTGAGAGAGAGAGAAGCTGAGTGGGCTGTGAGAGAGAGAGAAGCTGAGTGGGCTGTGAGAGAGAGAGAAGCTGAGTGGGCTGTGAGAGAGAGAGAAGCTGAGTGGGCTGTGAGAGAGAGAGAAGCTGAGTGGGCTGTGAGAGAAGGCTTCATGGCCAGACCTGTAATCATATAGGGGAGGAAGGTGGTATCTGAGGAGGAGGGCAGTAAGTGACAGAAATGAGTGTGTGTTTGTGCGTTTCATAGGAGGTTTGTGGGACCTTAATTGGAGAGGATGGTCTCGTGGTAATGGCTAGACCGGAATAGCTGGAATGGTATCAAATAGATCAAAACACATGGGTTCCAGGTGTTTGATGCCCTACCATTAGCGCTGTTCCAGCCGTTATTAAACCATTCACTCTATCCCCATCAATGAGTATTGACGGATAGAATGCCATGCTAACACAGCAGATTTAAACCTCAGCCAATGGAGATGCGCTAAACTGGGTTTAAGAGATCGGTTTACCCAAAATCAACTAGCAAATAGCTTTGGCTTAAAGGGGGATAAGAATCAAGAGGGAACTAAGGTGAATTATAAACTGGGTGGTTGGAGCCCTGAATGTTGATTGGCTGACAGCCGTGGTATATCAGACCGTATACCACGGGTATGACAAAAAAAAAATTCTAATTACGTTGATAACCAGTTTATAATAGTAATAAGGCACCTCTGGGGTTTGTGGTATATGGCCAATATACCACGACTAAGGGCTGTATCCAGGCACTCCGCCCTTAGCCGTGGTATATTGGCCATATACCACACCCCCTCATTCCTTATTACTTAAGTATACAGCTGCCTGTATCCTTACCCACCACCATCCTTTGTGAGGCTAAAACTTAAATACCCTATGGTCCACAAGAACAACGCTTCTCCCTGTCCTCTCAATATGTGCCTGAGATCATCATGTGGCAGCAACTCAACGCATTTAGGCATGTAGACATGGTGAAGACGATCTGCTGAAGTTCAAACCAAGCATCAGAATGGGGAAGAAAGGTGATTTAATGACTTTGAACGTGACATGGTTGTTGGTGCCAGACGGGCTGGTTTGAGTATTTCAGAAAGTGCTGATCTACTGGGATTTTCCCTCACAACCATCTCTAGGGTTTACAGAGAACGGTCAGAAAATGAGAAAATATCCAGTGAGCGGCAGTTCTCTGGGCGAAAATGCCTTGTTGATGGCAGAGGTCAGAGGAGAATGGCCAGAAGATTGGAAAAACATTGCCTGGTCTGATGAGTCCCGATTTCTGCTGCGACATTCAGATGGTAGGGTCAGAAACTGGCGTAAACAACATGAAAGTATGGATCCTTGTATCAACGGTTCAGGCTGCTGCTGGTGGTGTAATATTTTATTGGCACACTTTGGGCCCCTTAGTACCAAATGAGCATCCTTTAAATGCCACAGCCTACCGTTAAGGACTGGGGAGTTTTCAGGGTTAAAAATAAACGAAATGGAGCTAAGCACAGGCAAAATCCTAGAGGAAAACCTGTTTCAGTCTGCTTTCCACCAGACACAGAGATGAATACACCTTTCAGTAGGACAATAACCTAAAACACAAGGCCAAATATACACTGGAGTTGCTTAGTTCCTGAGTGGCAAAGTTACAGTTTTGCCTTAAAACTACTTGAAAATCTATGGCAAGACCTGAAATGATTGTCGAGGAATGATAAAACAACCAATTTGACAGAGTTTGAAGAGTTTTGAAAATAATATTGTACAAATGTAACACATTCCAGGTGTGGAAACTTATTCAGAAAGACTCACAGCTGTAATCACTGCCAAAGGTCCTTCTACAATGTATTGACTCAGGGGTGTGAATACAGTGCCTTCGGAAAGTATTCAGACCCCTTGACTTTTTCCACATTTTGTTACGTTACAGCCTTATTCTAAAATTGATTAAATTGTTATTTTTTTCATCAATCTACACACAATACCCAATAATGACAAAGCAAAAACAGGTTTGTATAATTTTTTGCTAATTTATTACAGAAATAACACATTTACATAAGTATTCAGACCCTTTACTCAGTACTTTGTTGAAGCACCTTTGGCAACAATTACAGCCTTGAGTCTTCTTGGATCTGACGCTACAAGCTCGGCACACCTGTATTTGGGGAGTTTCTCCCATTCTTCTCTGCAGATCCTCTCAAGCTCTGTCAGGTTGGATGGGGAGTGTTTCTGCACAGCTATTTTCACCTCTTTTAATCAATTTTAGAACAAGGCTTTAACGTAACAATGTGAAAAAAGGCAAGGCACTGTGTACTTATGCAAATAGTACAAAATAGAACAGCAGCATTGAGTGTTTGGAGACTCTCCCCTTGGAGACTCTCCCCTTGGAGACTCTCCTCTCTCTGCTTACAACAACCACTCAACCTGACCACCAGCACCAGTCACCACCACCTCTAAAGGCCACAAAGTTGTAATGGTTGAACGAGTAGCACAGTTACCATGGCTATCAGGGTGCTGATGGGGGGGGGATTTCTCCCCACTCTGCTAATGGAATAATATAGCAGTAATAAAAGGCCTAGGGCACTAACTTGGTAGTGGTGTGCCTGTGTCAGTCTGGTTAAAACATACTCTGTGATGGGATTGGTTTCATTCATGCTTCTATTGATTATTGAGCTGTGGTCGACAGAAGAGGTGAGAGAGAGAGTGGAGGAGGTTTTGTAAGTCCCTCTTTTCTACTACTCTCCGTCTCTTGACACATTTCATTAATAAAGAAAGAGAGAACGAGAGATCAAAATGCCATGAAAGCTAATCCAGTGTCAGAAGGCTGCAGCTCTCACACTCTTGAGAGGAGAGGAGAGATCAGGAAATGGAAAGGAGCACAGTGATCTCAGAGAGAGAGAGAGAGGGGTTGGCTGAATACATTTGTGTATCTCAGTACTACGTCTCTATAGTGCACGTCTCTATAATGTGTGTTTGCGTGAAATTAGAGCCAGCAGCATTCTGTCCGTTATGCCTGTTAACACTTCCCTGGCACAATAATGAATTATGGGAGCTCAGCTTGCCCTGTAGAGTGTCTATATTTCAACAGCACAGAAAGAACACCTGAGTGAGTCAGGAGAATGAGAATGGATGTGTGTTTCGAAAGTCTGTATCTGTGCTTGTTTATGTGTGTGTTTTTGGTATGAATGTCCCATCTCTCTCCTCTTCTCTAAATATTGTTGTTATGCTGTTGGGCACGTCTACACACAGGAGTCAGACAAATCCCATCAGGCCGCAGCCAGCGAACAATAGATCCGGGGCATAGCATTAACGCTAACAGAGCACTACACCATCAAACACAGTGACACTAACAGAACACCAATGTGAGAGATAAAAGTGAGCGTTCATCCTCGTCTTCTCTTTAATTGATCTCTCTCTCTCTCTCTCTCTTCTACTCCCCAGGTACAGCCATGTTCGGATGGCAACTGCATTTAAATAGGAATGAGCCGTCTGAATGGTTGGATCTGAATGGTTGGATCGCCCACTCCCATTCTCTCCCAACTGACTCAACAGACTGACTGTTAAAGTTGTATTGAGACACTCTACTGAACACTGATGGTTATGACTCTACCAGCCATTGTTCATGTCACACTGGGTAGTTGGTTGGTCAGGGGGTAGTTGGCTGACCAGGGGGTAGTTGGCTGACCAGGGGGTAGTTGGCTGACCAGGGGGTAGTTGGCTGACCAGGGGGTAGTTGGCTGACCAGGGGGTAGTGGGTTGACCAGGGGGTAGTTGGTTGACCAGGGGGTAGTTGGTTGACCAGGGGGTAGTTGGTTGACCAGGGGGTAGTTGGTTGACCAGGGGGTAGTTGGTTGACCAGGGGGTAGTTGGCTGACCAGGGGATAGTTTAGGGGTTCATTGGTTCAGACGGAGGCTGGCACACATTAAAAACTTCTGCAATTAACGGTGCAACATTTATTTCTCTGTAGGCAGAATAGGCAGAATGGCAGCCAGTATATCCTCAATGCTTAACTGCCATGACCTGTACTGATCCACCCCTGCCATCCCAGTGAAATACAAGAGGACTTTAAATAATGTGAGAGAGAATGTGCCCAACTCTGTAAGAAAGAACACTAGGAGAGATGTACTGGCGATACATTTTCAGTGACCATCTAGAGTTTTCATTAGTGGTGAAACCGAGAATCCAGAGTGGAAGTTTGAAGAAAAAAAAAAATAAGAGAACGGCTCTGGTGTCTCTCCATGTTTTCTGTGATGTTTGGATTCCAAACACGAAAGTCGTGTGTGTGTGTGTGTGTGTGTGTGTGTGTGTGTGTGTGTGTGTGTGTGTGTGTGGTGTGTGCGTGTGTGTGCGTGTGTGGGAGGGGTGAAGGAAGATGGGGGAATGGGAGAGATTTATAGCCAATGCTGTTAATTAATTAAGCTGTTAACGGCCCTTCAGAAGTTCGACACTGCATTATTTAATGTCTCAGTCCATGACGCAAGCAGTAATGTGTCTCACTAACAAAGCTTTGATGTGATTCTATACAGCACTTGTCATTGTGAGAGGCCATGAGTGTTGAAGATGATGACTTGAAGGAGGATGGGGGTTCATACACTGAACCAGTGTGACAGAATAATTGGTACCATGATTGGAATATTAACAACCAATTAAGTGACAGATTGGATCAGGGGTCCCCAGTGCTGAAGGGAGCAGGACGGTTTAAGGACTAGCTAGCTAGCATCCTGCTGGGAGACCCTGGATGCGTCCCAAATAGCACGCTATTATCTATAATAGTTCACTTTTTGACTAGGGCCCATAGAGTGCCAATTGAAACACAGCCCATCTCTCTGCATGATCAATAAATACATGATCTGCACAGGAAGTCCTTCCTAACTCATACATTACATTGCCAGTTTAATCTGCTGTTTGCTTAACAACATTTCCTAGCGTGGGTTGGGAGGTTCTCTTTCATCCCTCCCTGGCACCTTTACTATTTTTGGAGGCAAGCTCTGACAGTGCAGGCTTAGATGAAAGCCCTAAAATGAAAGACTTGTCAGACAGCGGTAATAGGTTGGACGTGTAAGTTTTACATTTAATAGGCCCGGGGGAGAGGGAGAGGGAGAGGGAGAGGGAGGAAGATTGTGTGTGCGCGTTTTTCATGATAAGAGGAGTGAAGGGCAGCCCCACCTGAACACCCCGATGCAAGCCCCACATTTCGCATATCGGCGAGAAAACGGCGTGAGGAAGGATATGGGCTACTATAAGATGATGCAATAGCAGGAGCAGTATCTTATCATCAACCACAAACTGTTTAACTTCCTAATTCCAGGAATAGCGCGTCATTTATTACGTCTTAAAACCTGCAGTATCTGATATCTGTGAGCTGAGCTGAGCTGAGAGGCAGCTCATACAGTGAAAGGTAATAGACTCTCTGGGCGGTTGAGATTACCTCTGCTTACCGCTGTTCATACAGGTCCTTTTCTAAAATAATCCAGATTTTGACCAATTACCCACATTCATTGTCAGCTGGAGGCTTCATTCGCAGGGCCTCAGCCTGCTGTGTGTTGCGTGGCTGAGCCGTGAGGGGTCCTGTCCTGCAGATGGTTTAGTACAGATAATGCAGGGATTAGCCTAGCTAGGCTAGCTAGCCAGCAGCCTTAGCCAAAGTCTGCACAGAAACAGAAGGAAGACTGAATGGATACCCCATGCTAGTTAATCTACGACAATTTTAGTGTAGAGGATGGAGAATGAGTAATGCTAGCAAGGGGTACTGGACATGGATGCCAAGGGAAGCCAAGCTTCCTAAAAAAAAAATACATACACAATTTATCTTTTGTCTCTCTGTGTTTCATACATTTCCTTCAATTCGCAATAGGCTGAATATGTATCTCACCGGAGAAAGCATCCGAGCGAACGAAACAGCACCCATCTGTCTCAGTATGTGTAGCGTCTCTATCTGATGCTGTCTGTTCGGAAAGAGTATGATATTGTTGCCGCTTGTAGCATTGAATGCAAGGGAAGCCAGGGAGCATTTGGCCTCCCTTGATAAAATGTTTTATACAATTATAGCCAATCAGTGTTGATCTAAACTGAGTGAGCTCATCTGTGAATGGTCCTGGAGCAAAAATAAATACAAGAAAAGTGTCAAGGGAAGACCGTTTGGATTTGGCTTCAGACCAATCATATCACCTCCGTTGGCTAGCTAGCTAGTTAAAAATCGTCCCTTTCCTAAATTATCCATTGATGGGGATAGTAATTAGGATTTGTGGTTTTACTTAATTCTCTGTACTTGTCAATGATTATAACGCCGATTCTGATCCAACCATAAAATCATACATTGTGCCCCAGGTCTGAGAGGATGAAGTTCAACATGTAGCTAGATGTAGTATGCTAATGTTAACTAGATGGCCTGGTGCATCATTGCCCATGAAAAGGAAGTTAGGCTAACAGCAAGTATTTTAGCCAAATAGCCTTGGACAACAAAAACTAAAAGTGTGTACTGTCGTGGCCAAACGTTTTGAGAATGACACACGTATTGATCTCCACAAAGTTTGCTGCCTCAGTGTTGATGGGAATTTTCATATACTCCAGAATGTCATGAAGAGTGATCAGATGAATTGCAATTAATTGCAAAGTTCCTCTTTGCCATGAAAATTAACTTAATCCCCCCAAAACATTTCCACTGCATTTCAGCCCTGCCACAAAAGGACCAGCTGCCATCATGTCAGTGATTGTCTCGTTAACACAGGTGAGAGTGTTGACAAGGACAAGGCTGGAGATCACTCTGTCATGCTGATTGAGTCAGAATAACAGACTGGAAGCTTTAAAAGGAGGGTGGTGCTTGAAATCATTGTTCTTCCTCTGTCAATCATGGTTACCTGCAAGGAAACACGTGCCATCATCATTGCTTTGCACAAAAAGGGCTTCACAGGCAAGGATATTGCTGCTGGTAAGATTGCACCTAAATCAACCATTTATCGGATCATCAAGAACTTCCAAGGAAAGAGGTTCAATTGTTGTGAAGAAGGCGTCAGGGCGCCGAAGAAAGTCCAGCAAGCGCCAGGACCGTCTCCTAAAGTTGATTCAGCTGCGGGTTCGGGGCACCACCAGTGCAGAGCTTGCTCAGGAATGGCAGCAGGCAGGTGTATCTGAGTGCATCTGTACGCACAGTGAGGCGAAGACTTTTGGAGGATGGCCTGGTGTCAAGAAGGGCAGCAAAGAAGCCACTTCTCTCCAGGAAAAACATCAGGGACAGACTGATATTCTGCAAAAGGTACAGGGATTGGACTGCTGAGGACTGGAGTAGAGTCATTTTCTCTGATGAATCCCCTTCCCGATTGTTTGGGCCATCTGGAAAACACCTTGTCCGGAGAAGACAAGGTGAGCGCTACTATCAGTCATGTGTCATGCCAACAGTAAAGCATCCTGAGACCATTCATGTGTGGGGTTGCTTCTCAGCCAAGGGAGTGGGCTCACTCACAATTTTGCCTAAGAACACAGCCATGAATAAAGAATAGTACCAACACATCCTCCGAGAGCAACTTCTCCCAACCATCCAAGAACAGTTTGGTGACGACCAATGCCTTTTCCAGCATGATGGAGCACCTTGCCATAAGGCAAAAGTGATAACTAAGTGGCTCGGGGAACAAAACATCTACATTTTGGGTCCACGGCCAGGAAACTCCCCAGACCTTAATCCCATAGAGAACTTGTGGTCGATCCTCAAGAGGCGGGTGGACAAACAAAAACCCACAACTTCTGACAAACTCCAAGCATTGATTATGCAAGAATGGCCTGCCATCAGTCAGGATGTGGCCTAGAAGTTAATTGACAGCATGCCAAGGCGGATTGTAGAGGTCTTGAAAAAGAAGGGTCAACACTGCAAATATTGACTCTTTGCATAAACTGAATGTCATTGTCAATGAAAGCCTTTGACACTTATGGAATACTTGTAATTATACTTCAGTGTTACCATAGTAACTACTGACATAAAGATCTAAGAACACTGAAGCAGCAACCTTTGTGGAGACCAATACTTGTGTCATTCTCAAAACTTTTGGCCACGACTGTGTACACACACACGCACGCACACACACTTCCTCTTTCTCTCTCTCTTTTTTCTCAGACTCTCATGCTGACGCCGCACAAGGAGAGCTTCATTAAATATTTTTATTTAATTGATTTCAGTCTCCTTAGCTTTGTTCGGTGTAATAAAACCTACTACTGTCTGAAATCATCTGGTCCGAAATAGAGCAATAAATCACACTGCAGTATTCAGCTGGACTGAGTACGCCGTATATTCGACTGCACACACAAATAAAGGAAATTTAAATTGAATTCAAATAAAATCATAACTCATAATTTATCATGAATTCTGCAATGTGGCTCACATGCCTGACAAAGTCCATACAGTACAAGTCTCCGGGGCAAGAGACTACCAACATGACCAATCATAAATCCTGGAGTAAAACAACCCAATTATCAGCAAGACCTGAAGAGGAAGACATCTCACAGGTACTCGATTTGTAACACTTCACCAAACCTCCTCCTCCTCATTAAAGCTATAGCCACACAGACAGAAAGTCAACAGCAATGGAAGAATGAGTATAACAGTATAACATACTAAGCAAATGGCACCATATTCCCTATATAGTACACTGCTTCAACCGGAGCCAGAACATAAAGCTCATTAGTTCTGCCAAGTTCAGTTCAGTAAATCTTTACTGTCCTTGGGAGACAATTAGAGTGCGTCATAAAAGACACACGATACAGTAAGCATCTCAACCAACACACAATGGCTTACAGTTCCAACACGGTTGTGTGTTATTCAAAGCACTATCATTATCATCAGGATCATTCAAACATCCAATTGCACTTATTGGAGGTTATTTGTAAGGCCTCAATCTGAATATTAACGATCACGGCCATGGCTTGTGGGTATTTTAGGTTTTTGCTGTGGTCCGGCACAGCCTAGCTCTCCTCCTGTCAGATCCTGTCACCGCGTCCTCTTGCTCTACCGCTCCGAGGCACTAGGCTGCCCAACCCACCCTGTGTGTTTGTGTGTGTGTGTCACTCTGTGTCAGGCTGCACCACTCTCACACAAAGCCCAGAGAACTCAGCGTGACAGCAAGGGAGGATTGGATGAACAAGAGAGAAAGAGAGAATGAGAAAATCGGGAAAAGAGTGGGTCTGAGAGATTGCACAAACACACTGATACAGACAACAGCACTTGCAGTTTTCATTATCTCTCTCTCACACACACACACAGTTTTCTTCCCTTCCCTTGTTGTTTCTAACGACCATTGCATTTCATACGATATACCTGGAGAGTGAGAGCTGTGCTCAGAAAAACACTGCTGCTGATCCCTCCCCCTGGAGAGTAATGACTGCCTCCACCTGTGTGCCTACGCTCATGTTACCTCTCCTGGAAAATGAACATTCAGGAGGACAGGTTGACAGGATAGGCTCTCTCTCTCTCTCTCTCTCTCCCCCCCTCCCTCTCTCTCCATCTCTCCTCCTCATAGTTCCTGCAGACAGCATACAGTATGCCTCAGTGAGAACCATGAGACTCACTGTGATGGAACTACTGGGCCAGGTACTGTAACTGTGCTGAATAGGGGGCATTGGTTTGGATCTAACTTAGCGTTAGGTGTAACATTGGATAAGGTTCAGCTGGTTTGTTATTTATTCTGCCTTTATTTAACTAGGGAAGTCAGTTAAGAACAAATTCTTATTTACAATGACGACCTACCCCGGCCGAACCCAGACAACGCTTGGCCAATTGTGCGCCGCCCTATGGGACTCCCAATCACGGCCGAAAAGGGAGGAGGAAACAGTAGTGACTGACACCCCAGAACATCCTAACCACCTATAATGTCAGGAGCAGTGGGGGCGGAGGTGTCTGGTGTTAAGTGGTGACCACTGACCAAGCCAGCCTCTGCTGTCTGTGTGAGAACCAGAGAGGATAATGGCTTCTTCTAATAGATCTGAAATAGGGCTGGAGTCAAGGCCACTCCTGCTCTGCTCTCCTCCCTCACCTCTTCCCTCGTTTCCCATCCACTTATTCCATTTCCCTTACACTCAGCTAACTTTGCACTCATTCATCCTTTCTCCATCAATGGGTAGGTTCTGACTAGGTAGCTAACTGGATGACAGAGCTAACTGCCATGCTAACTGCCTGCTGCTAACTGACTGAGGCAGCCATGCAGAGAGATAACAGCCTAGACCGACACAAAGCTACAGGCTACATGGGGAGAGAAATCAAAACACTTGCTCACGTTTAGAAAAAGAGAGCACCCTGTGTGTGTGTGTTCGTGTGTGTGAGTATGCGTGCATGTGTGTGTGCGCATGGGCCGAGGTGCTGAATAATAGCCCCTGTGACTTAGTGCCAACGGACCAACAGTACCAATGAGAGCTGCACCACCCCTGCCTAGCCCTGGGCTGATCAACTGTCCACCGACGGCCCAAAAACAAACCCTGCTAACATGCAGGCAGGGGATTCACTCTCTATCATCCACACAGAAGGGATCCCAAAGGCTGGCTGCAGACTGACGGATAAGCACACAGCTCTGACATATGCAAACATGTTACGTAACAACTCTTCGGATTAGACCAAGACTTCACACAAGTGTGCTAAGAGTAAGCCGTGTTCTTCACCGCCCAAAACACACACACGTCCATCATTGGTACAGCGTTTTGCCTCTGCCACTCAAGGGCCATTGTGTGGATTGGAATGGAGTGTGGTGGTGCTTCAGTAGCCCTGAATCTTATTACACAGGACAGAGAGCCACAGAGAGAGAAAGAGAGAGAGAGAAAGGACTGGTGAGGGTGTGCACGATACGCACAGCAGAGACCGGAGCCCCTGCCTCGACGACAGCAGAACCAACCAATAGCGGGACAGCTGGTACCACAGTGCCTGGATATCAGCCATTGGGAGTGTGTAGGCGAGAGCAGTTGGGAACTTGGGTGTGTGTCCCAACTCCTTGGCCACCATGTTCCCATGGGTATGACAAGCTATCGCAGCGGGACTTGTGTTTCCCATGTGAGATATTCTACATGGATCTGTTAAGAGGAAGGACGTTTGGGTCAAGATAGAATCAAAACCAAGGCCATGGATTCCTCCAGTCCCTAGTTCCTCCGATACCATAGGTAGAGCATCAATACAGTGGACATAAAAACTATGATAAACACCTGTCACAAAGAGACGGGGTCAGAACCACCTGGCACACCAATCCCAAAAGGATCACCAGAAAGAATATGACCCTGTCCGTCACATCCACTGAAAGAGGGTGGAAATAAGAGCGTACACAAGTCAACATACCTTACCCAGAGAGGGAATCCCTGATTCTGGACTTGGAAAGTAAAGCCCCCAGAGTCCTTCTCACCCAAGGGGTCCAATGAGAAGATCAGCCCAGTAACTAGGCAACCAGGACAGAAAAACAGAGGCTGTGTTTCAAGTGACCCCCTATTCCCTTCATGAGGGCTCAAAAGTAGTGCACTATGTAGGAAATAGGGTTCCATCATTTGGTTAGAACAAGAGAGAAGGGCAGGCTAATCCTGTGTGTGTGTGTCTAGGGGTAAAACAAATACCCTTATTCCTGAAGACACAAAAATGTGACATTATAATCCTCTTAAATGTTAATGGAAGCCATATCAGAGAGGAGGGATCAGCAGCCTGAGCGAGGGAGAGGGAGAGAGGCTTCTGTTCACAACGGGAAAGCTCATTTATTTTTGCCCCAACTACAGGTTATTCCTTATTTGATCTAAGTTCTATGATGAGGGGAACCACTCCCCATACACAGTTCTGCTCTGTTCTGTCCCCATACCACACGAATAAGAATCTGGCTCACACACTGAGACACACCCAACAGACGGACCAGACGACACCCTCCTCAAGCCCACAGCTGGCCATGAAGAGCAGCAGAGATGTACAGTGTACTGGACACACACACACACACACACACTGGGCATTCATAGTGTACTTCATACAGTAAGGCCAAAATACACACAACATAGGAGCACAAACAGGACATGCACACATACACCCCCACCCAAACTGCAGAGTGGGAGTGAGTGATGTTTGTGCTGGAGAAGGGAGCTCCCGGTCATCCTCAGACCAGCCCCCATTGTCCAAGCACTCCAGCAGCTCCTTCTCGCACCCTTTTCTGGAACAGCCCCCTCACCTCTCACTGCTCAGTCTCACACTGCACAGACGCACACACACACACACACACACTACACATTGTGTCCCGTCTCCCCCACCCACACCCCATCCTACAGGGGTCTGCATAAACACCATGTTACCCTCCACCCTCGTACTAAACCTCTCCATTCACCACCCAAAGGTCAAGCACAAATGTAGCTTGAACCAATCAAGCGTCTAATTTGTTTAATTCAAAAACTGTGAAAATTGGGTGGTATTAAACAGACTGAACATTCTGTGCACCCTCAGAGAGCAATCAGGACTGGACTTCCTAACTGAATGAGAGGCGTTCCAACAAAGGAGAGAGGTGTGCGGTGGATATGCAGACAAACAGCTACACTCTAACAGGGACGGACAGACAGACAGACAGACAGACAGAGACAGACAGACAGACATGTTTCCTATAACAGTCTAGTCAGTCTGTACATAAATTGTGAGATGAGCACTTGCATACATTGAAGAAAAAGGAGGAATGAAACATGTAGCCTACATGTAGTCACTGTGCACAAACTGCCAACCAATGAGCAATAAATAGTGGGCCATCCTCCATCAGTTTGTGGAGGGATGAAATGTGAACTGCAGGAAATCCCCACCACAGTCTGCCCCACCACAGCCTGCCCCACCACAGTCTGCCACACCACAGTCTGCACTGAGCTGGGTGAATCCCAACTTCCCATCTCTATGATGCAAGCAAAATGAATAGTGGACCCGTTTTAAAGGGGGAACAATTGAGCCTTGACTTGCAGTTGCTTAACGATGATGCTGCTGATTCAGTAAAGGGGTGTAATGGTATATCTTTATCAATAGAATAGCCTGTTATGCAATGTCTCTTTGATGTTAGGCTATAGATGATGGCGACATGGCTGCAGGATGATGCTTTATAGCATAGCTTTATGCTATGTTTTAAAGAAACACTTTATGTCAACTAATACGGTCACTGTTGAGTAGGCCTATGCAGTTGACATCAATACATTTTAAGGCAATTGTCCTTAACGGAGTTTTTATCTGAGGACAAATAAAGGTATTGGTTCTACACGCTGTGCACTAAAGTGTTGAGTAGCCTAAAACACGATTCCATCTCCGCAACATCTTTAGTATTTCAATCACGCAGTGGAACACTTCAGGGAAATCTGACATGCAATTTGGTAGCTTGTATTGATAATATACTGTATGTGAGCGTGCATTTTATCAACACAGCCGTTTACAATAAACGACAATAGAGTGACAATCTTGGTTATGCTTACAATCTTTCCATCAATCCTACTTCTGATTACTACTTTTCTTTTTTTTTTTATTTTTTTTATTATTAAAATCAATGGATCAAATGGAAATATTAGAGCTATCCCACATGGTACATTGTGGGAACATATTTATCCATAGGGAATAGCCTACCCATAAACCAAACAAACATGGAGCAAGTCAGTGTAGAGCAGATTGAAGATTGTTCAAGTGTAAAAAACGATAAATTGGTTAATATTTCAACATCTGACATGTCCTCAACATTCAAAACGGAACACTTTTCTAAACACATTCTTACCTTATATCCTATTGTTTAGCGTCGCTCAAAGCAGGTGTGGTCATAATGCACATATTGCTGTTGTTAACATGAAAAACTGCTCCCGTTAATTTTGCACAAATAGTAGGCTACACACGCTTAGTCAGTCTCTCTCACAATCACATTGGAAGTGCGCGTTCGGGGAAAGGATGGAGTTATGTTGAGGAGCGCGCACGCCACAGGGTTACGACCACGTGTCATGCACTCGAGAAATGATTTATTTATAAGTTAACCTACTTTCTTTGTTAATAACAGTCGTATTTCATTTTGTCTAAAAGATGTACAGGTGGAATACTACCTGTTCTTCGATGTAATCACTGAGCTGACATTATTTGATGGGAAAAAAGCTAAGGTTTTCATCATATTCATGGGACCATGTCAGTGTCTGTGATAACCTCAAAAATGTAGTCTTGAACAAGGTCCTTTACTTTTTTTTCTTTACTGTGCACTTCCTCTTCCTGCTGATGTTTGCTGACCAAGCACATTTTCAGTGGATGGTACTTAATAGGCTTTCCAGTGGGGTTCTACTACACTTAAAATAGGTAACGTCGAGAGAATCAGAAACAAATGAATGGGACGGTAGTCGAGAGAATCAGAAACAAATGAATGGGACGGTAGACTAGTGCCTCTTCACTCAGGTCTTTGAGAGAGGACACTTTCAGGATCAAGAAGAAAACAAATATAAAGACATATGAATGACAAAGTGAAGAGAGCGGTGGTGAGACCAGAGAAAAAGAGAGAGAAACCAGGATGTACAAAGACAAAAAAAAAGAGAGAGAGAAAGAGTGCCTCTACAGTGTCTCAAGTGTTTGGTTTTTGCTCACCTCAACTAGGACACAGTGGCATCCTCCCTCAGTCTTTCTGAGTGGCTCTACAACAGGCCAGGACGAAGGCTGGCAAACACAGGACCTTTGCCGCCGGTCATCTGTCTGAAAGCTACAGTGCCTTGCAAAAGTATTCATCCCGCTTGGCGTTTTTTCCTATTTTGTTGCATTACAACCTGTAATTTAAATAGATTTTTATTTGGATTTCATATAATGGACAAACACAAAATAGTCCAAATTGGTGACGTGAAATGAAGAAATTTACTTGTTTCAAAAAATTAAAAAAAAAGAAGTGTGTGCATATGTATTCACCCACTTTGCTATGAAGCCCCTAAATAAGATCTGGTGCAACCAATTACCTTCAGAGGTCACATAATTAGTTAAATAAAGTCCACCTGTGTGCCATCTAAGTGTCACATGATCTGTCACATGATCTCAGTATATATACACCAGGGCTGAGGTCTAAACACTTAAAAGACACACCCTATCCCCTCAGCCCTCAAATTAAGTGGGCACTTCTGATGACGTATCATGACGTCTGACGAGTGTACACTTGCAGGGCAAGGGGCGAAGGAGGAAGGAATGATTTTTAAATGGACCACACGGAAATGTGTCACTCATTTATCCCGCGATGATTGTGTTTTCAGGCACCGGTAGCTTGTGTGTGTTTTATATGCGCTACAGTCAATTATGATTGCATATTTATTAACATTAACTATATAATTATTAATATAAGACTACTGTATAATAGCTAGCAAATTAATTAGCTAACTAACGTTAGCCTGCATAGCTGGAACTTCTGAATTTTCCAAAAACTAACCAAACAAAAACATAATTAAATTTACAAGACGTATTTGTGCCTCCATGTGCATTAGTAGCACAATTGATAACTTATTTACATTCGTTTTTACTTACACTTGTATGTTAACTTCTCCATTAGCGGATATACAATCGTCGCAAATTGAATTATGGGGAGTTTCAGGCCCCGGAGGGAACAGAATTGTACACTCGCAAACTCAACTAAAAATGAGGGCTGAGGGGCTTATGTTGCAAACTTCCCTTGCTTGGCTAATCATTTGGACCGCACTCCAAGATGGCAACGGGGATTCCCCCAAGGGCATAAGGCGAGGGTAAGTGGACGAGGGTGTCTTTTAAGTGTTTGGACCGCAGCCCTGTTCTGAAAGGCCTCAGAGTCTGCAACACCACTAAGCAAGGGGCACCACCAAGCAAGTGGCACCATGAAGACCAAGGAGCTCTCCAAACAGGTCTGTGGAGAAGTACAGATCAGGGTTGGGTTATAAAAAAATATCAGAAACTTTGAACATCCCACGGAGCACCATTAAATTAATTATAAAAAAATGGAAAGAATATGGCACCACAACAAACCTGCCAAGAGAGGGCCGCCCACCAAAACTCACGGACAAGGCAAGGATGGCATTAATCAGAGGCAACAAAGAGACCAAAGATAACCCTGAAGGAGCTGCAAAGCTCCACAGCAGAGATTGGAGTATCTGTCCATAGGACCATTTTAAGCCGTTGATGGGGTTAAAGAGTTATTCCAATACCTTAAAGGGTTAACAAATTGTGAATTATATTTGAGATTATTAAATGGTTGTAATCAATACATTGTGTTATGAAACATTTGAAAGGAGGCCTCTCTGTGTGTTCACCCTGCAGGCACATGCAGAAAACAGGACGCTCACACATCTCTCTAGCAGATGACACTCAAGTTGAACTGTCTGATTCTGTGAAAAGAGGATGCTGCATCTAAACCCCAGAAAAATCCCCTCCAGCTAGAAGATGCTTAGTTTTCCTTTATGAAATGTCAAGTATCGGCCAAACCCATGTTTTTTAGTTATTAATTACTGATAAGATGATTGGTGCTAACAGGGAGGGGCTAGATTTATTAAGCTGCTGTTGCTAGGGAAAGTAAACCAAAGAGGATGGGGAACTTATAAACGGTAAAGGATTGTCTTAGACACTTTTGCAGAAATTGTGGGAGAGCTATCATACTGTACTCTGTACTGATTTTCTGCCTGCTCTTGGCGAATTGCATTTACTTAAGATAATCTTAATACTGAAACAAGAGTCTGTGTTTCCATCAACTATTATTATACAAGTCTGTGAGTTGATGAACCATCGGGGAACCAGATCATCTGTTAGAAAATTTGAACCAACACCGTACACTCCACAGAGCTGGGCTTTATGGAAGAGTGGCCAGAAAAAAAACATTGCTTAAAGAAAAAATGAAATGTCTTGGAATGGCCTAGTCAAAGCCCAGACCTCAATCCAATTGAGAATCTGTGGTATGACTTAAAGATGGCTGTACACCAGCAGAACCCATCCAACTTGAAGAAGCTGGAGCAGTTTTGCCTTGAAGAATGGGCAAAAATCCCAGTGGCTAGATGTGCCAAGCTTATAGAGACATACCCCAAGAGACTTGCAGCTGTAATTGCTGCAAAAGGTGGCTCTACACCGTATTGACTTGAATAGTTATGCACGCTCAAGTTTTCAGTTTTTTTGTCTTATTTCTTGTTTGTTTCACAATAAAAAATATTTTGCATCTTCAAAGTGGTAGGCATGTTGTGTAAATCAATTGACACAATCCCCCCCCAAAAAATCTATTTTAATTCCAGGTTGTAACGCAACAAAATAGGAAAAATGCCAAGGGGGTGAATACTTTCACAAGCCACTGTATCTCCAAATAGGATGTCATTCATCTTCTGCACCATGCACACACCTACCTTTAGCTTTATCATACCGGTGTGAGGCGTATTGGAGGAATTTTGTAATATATCATCAATAACAAGACATATTTCCACGACTACTACTGCTATATGTACCAGTGTGTTGTGAAGACAGAGCTGTGTATTTCTCCTACAGACATGACGATAGTGCCTTCAAGCATGTCGATGATTCTGTATGATCCTGTGATTATGCCGAGATGAGAAGTGAGCTAAATGATCTATAAATAACTCATGTTAATCATTAAATGAGAATCTTGCATGTATCAACAATGCAAATTTGGCAATAAAATACAGTGTGAAGGAGCCTTTGATGTTACTTTAATGAGTTATTGTCTGTAATCCTCCTTTGCTGATCATATATTTAATATTATTCTATTTCCACTCTGTTTTGGTTATAGGCTATTTATGAATATGAATTTGATGGATGCCATAAAGGAGCATGCACTGTGCATAAGCAATAATCAAATGTTGATATTGTAGAAAACTGCGGGCAGGGAAGCGAACTGGGGTTGCTGGCATGAAAGGCAAACACCGTACTCACCACGCCAATAGGATTAGCCCACTTGGTGGAAATATCATTCAAATTGAGTGGTTGCCAAATGGCACTGTCAGGACTTTGGTACAATTAATGTGATGACATGCTATTTTATCAAATCGATTACCTAATGCTTAATTATTGAATTAATCGTGCAACAATTAACTCATTAGTAACCTGGGGCACCACGGGAAAAGTTTATTTAGCGAGTTACCATTTTCCGAATTAACTCTTAAAGATAAAGATCGCTTACATTTCAGTCATCAATCAGTCATTAATTAATTGTTAACTTCTATCAGTCTCATTTTGAACATCGTATAATTCTTGTATATCTGCACGATCCCTAGTCTCCATGACGAATCAGCGATGCACAAATTGGCTTAATTATTTATTTACTAACAAACGAAATAATCACACAGAATTACATAAACACACAAAAGTCCCTAGTGGACTAACCCGATATGACGGCTGGTTACACACAGGAAGAGGGTGGGGTAAGAAAGAGCGGGAGAAGGAGACAAATTAATGGGTCTCTATCGGACCTTGAGAAGCTATGCTCACGTAAATACAAAATCTTATGCACTTTAATACGGAGAAAGAAAATGTAATTTATATATTTACTATTGAGCTGGGCTTCGATAGATGGTCGATGATGTAGGACTGCCCAGTAGAGATCGCCATTGTCCTTTGTAGAGTCTTTCTGGTCGTAGTGTTGATTAGAGCAGATAAGTTGAAGTACCCTGTAGTTCTTAGAGTTGATCTCGTTAGAAGAGAGGCTTCAGAGGAGTGTCTGTGTTCTCGTCCTAGGCCACGCACGTTCTCAGATGCAGACTGATAGCAGCGATGACTAGGATTTAATCACTTCTTTTATGTAGTGATCGATAGTTCAGAGTTAATACCATTTCCAGCTGTGTAGCTCGCGCTGTACTCTGGCTGGTCTAGTAGAAATTCACCATTTCAACGTGGGGATCAGCATCTCCACAATCTCTGGTCTCGTGTAAATTCAATCATTTTCCACCTTGGTTTACACCTCGGTTTGCGTGGTCTGGGGTGAATTTCGTCACAGGTGTTTTTATACTAGTCTAGAAAGTATTTGGTTTTAAATATACTTAAGTATCAAAACTAAATGTAATTGATAAAATCTACTTAAGTATCAAAATAAAAAGTATAAATCATTTCAAATTCCTTATATTAAGCAAACCATATGGAACAATTTTCTTGTTTTGTTTTTTAGTCACGGATAGCCAGGGGAACACTCCAACACTCAGACATCATTTACAAATGAAGCATTTGTGTTTATTGACTTCGTCAGATCAGATGCAGCAGGGATGACCAGGGATGTTCTCTTGATAAATGTGTGAATTGGACTATTTTCCTGTCCTGCTAAACATTCAACATTTAAAAAGTACTTTTGGGTGTCAGGGAAAATGTAAAAAGTACATTATTTGATTCAGGAAAATAGTGAAGTAAAAGTTAAAAAATATATAAATAGCAGAGTAAAGTACAGATACCCAAGAAAACTACTTAAGTAGTAGTTTCAAGTATTTTAACTTAAGTACTTTACACCACTGACCACTTCCTGGTCTAT
Source organism: Thymallus thymallus (assembly GCA_023634145.1). Lineage (NCBI taxonomy): Eukaryota > Metazoa > Chordata > Actinopteri > Salmoniformes > Salmonidae > Thymallus > Thymallus thymallus. Next base: position 2,890,395 of record CM042378.1, on the reverse strand, counting down.
CACTCACTGAGCAATTGCTACGGTAACGATTTGCATGGTTGGATGGTTGGAGACAGACAAGGAAGGCCATGAGTGACATTTAATTCCCTGAGTCAAACATCATGACAAAACACAGCCTCATCTCTTCCTTTTTCCTGCTACCTCTCAATCCCCCCAGGTGGAGGGTGTGTGAGCGAGAGAGAGAGTGACAGAGACATTAAAATAGAAAGCCACAGCATTTCCTCTCTCTGGGCTGCAGACACAGATTATTAGACTGATTGTCAGATTATTATACATTTTGCTCAGCAGAGTGCTGTCAGTATCACCAGGGGAAAGAGTGAAGAAGTGTGTGTGTGGACATGTTTAACTATAGTTGTGGGGACCATTCCTCTAAAACAGGTTATAGGCTACATGTGCACCACCAAGTCAGAACAGTAGGCGAAATTAAGAGGTGAAAATAGACCAAATTATTAGGATGAGGCACATGGTCTACTAACAGCTTACTACACAACATACACTTAGTATTACTTTCTTAGCTACAGTATACACATCTCCCTGGCATATTACATCATGTATGCAGCAGTATACATGGACTCACCTAGTTGTGCTGTGCTCACTTGAACCGGAAGGTGGCGTGGCGGTCCTTCGTGGGCAAATGTTGTTATCAAAGTCTGGCATTCTCTGGATTTATGGTGCTTTCAAGACAACTGGGAACTCAACAAGGTTGAATCGTGACGACGTCATTGATCTTCAGGTCGTAGCTCTAGAAAGAGGCCTGTGTTCCGGATTTACAATTCCGAGTTGGATGACCGTTCAAGTTTTCGCAGTTCCGAGATAACAATTGTTTTGAGCGTGGCACAAATCATGCTTCATTGACAGCATGGCCAATGTTGAATGTTTATCATTTTAAACTTGGAAAAGAGACCCTTAATCTTAGACTTGGGACCACACAGCCACTCCACTGAATAGCAGGCTAGTGATTGCTTTGCAGTGCTTGCAGTTAGCCTCTGATTCCTTCCAAACCACTCATTGTTGAGTTTGTGATTTCCAACTTGTTGTGTAATGTAATATGACAAGGATTAAAAAAGGATTTTCCAGTAGATTGTTGACTTGATTCATCATGATGACTGCTAGCTAAGATTTTGAAAGTATGATGTTGACATGATCAGTCCAATCAAAGCTTCTGTAGATACACGTGATTTGACGTCATTTTATCTGTGGCCAATGACCTTGAGCCTTCTTGGATGGGCACTTCTAAATTAACTCTATGGCATCACCCAAGGGGCTTGAATTTTTTACCTCTACCATTAGACTTGGCGGTGATGTACTGTCCCCACGAGTGAACACTGAGCTAATCATGGTACAACTAGAGAACATTACCAACACCTATGCTCCGTATTTGCGCAGGTTGCCCCCAAAAAATGTGTGTGGGGGGGTGCTTGCCCCACCTGCACTGAATGAAAATGGGGGGATGCAAGCTCTGCCCCACCTGCACTGAATGACGGACTGAATTGTGTGTGTAAGCTATTCCTGTGGAACCAGAACAGCTGAGGTAATCAACAATTCTGCAGAGTAACTCAACCAAGACGGCACCGCTCTCCATCCACTCTCAGACAGGCACCAGTCGGATGGAGAAGTGATGGTGATGGAAGCATTTCAGGGTAGGACAATGCTGCCAATGCCAATGCTGCCAGTGCTGAGTCTTCCACAGATATGGACAGATGTAGGATCTTCATTTGAGCCAGTTTGCTACAGCAGGAAAATAATCCTGCAGTAACAGGAAATGTGAATTATTACGTGGATTATAATTAAATGGAATGTTTTTGTAGGGGTTGATACATTTTTCGTCAGTGCAAATCAAGTCTGACATTTTAAAGTGGAAATTAAACAAATTAGAAGCCTTTTTAAACCTTGAATACACTACAAATTTAGAATTTTCTGCCGTGCAGCAGGAAAATAATAAAATTCTCAACAACAAAAGAGTGATCAAATTAAGACCCTACATCTGTACTTAGTCAAAGTAGAGGAGGTGTTATGTTTTGATACTGAGGGAGGAAATAGGTTGGAAAAATACATAAAAAAATACTGTAGTTCATATTGTAATTACTTACCACCATCCAGAGTACAGACCCACTGGGCACAACACGTCATTTCAACATGGACATTTAGGTAATATTTGAGACATTGATCAAGGAGATTTGAACCTTTATTGAATTCCCAATGTGTTATCACTACACTTCCAACCACCTAAAAGCACAACCAAGTTCAGATGGGAATACAATGTCAGATAGTTTGTATTTATACAACAATTTAATGTGTTATCACTGTGCTTTTTTAAAATTTAGTTGGAGACGTGAATCCAACATACCATCGACAAGATAATAGACAGTCTTACTGCAAAGGTGATATTGAATTGAGTTTGGTTGTCAACGCAACCAAATATCAACATTTGAAAGAGATGCATATTTTGTGCCACTGATTTAGTTTGGCTTTTATATCCAGCTTGTCTTCAAATTAATCATTGATATGCTGGATTCACGTCTCCATCTCAACCAAAAATCTCTGTTAAAGAACAAGACTAAATGAAATCAAACTGTATTTAAAGTTTAATTTCAAGTCCTATCCAGTCATTATAATTGTTGGTTGAGATGGAGACATATCAATTATTTGATTTGGAGACAAACTGTAATTAAAACCAGTGGCACAGATGGAACTATCCAAGCAGATGATACATCTCTTTCAAATGTGTACAAAACATAAGTGCCTGTAAACAGGGTATGGTAGTTAATGCCAGGCACACTGGTTTGAGTGTGTCAAGAACTGCAACGCTGCTGGGTTTTTCATGCTCAACAGTTTCCTGTGTGTATCAACCACCCAAAGGACATCCAGCCACCTTGACACAACTGTGGGAAGCATTGGAGTCAACGGTCCAGCATTCCAGTGGAGGGGTGGGGCGGCCCAGCATTGTCCGGGTTAGGGGAGGGTTTAACGGGGGGGGGGGGGGCTTTACTTGGCTCATCGTGCTCCAGCGACACCTTGTGGCGGGCCGGGCGCCTGCAGGCTGACTTCGGTCGTCAGTTGAACGGTGTTTCCTCTGACACATTGGTGCAGCTGGCGGGCGGGCGTTTGTCGGGTCATGTTTCAGAGGACTCATGATTCGACCTTCGCCTCTCCCGAGCCCGTTGGGGGGTTGCAGCGATGAGACAAGATCATAATTGGATCGCAATTAGATATCACAAAAAAAAAAAAAAAATTTTAAACCTGGATGGGAGACCAAACGGATAGCTGTAGATACAGTGGGGAGAACAAGTATTTGATACACTGCCGATTTTGCAGGTTTTCCCACTTACAAAGCATGTAGAAGTCTGTAATTTTTATCATAGGTACTCTTCAACTGTGAGTGACGGAATCTAAAACAAAAATCCAGAAAATCACATTGTATGATTTTTAAGTAATTAATTTGCATTTTATTGCATGACATAAGTATTTGATACATCAGAAAAGCAGAACTTAATATTTGGTACAGAAACCTTTGTTTGCAATTACAGAGATCATACGTTTCCTGTAGTTCTTGACCAGGTTTGCACACACTGCAGCATGGATTTTGGCCCACTCCTCCATACAGACCTTCTCCAGATCCTTCAGGTTTCGGGGCTGTCGCTGGGCAATACGGACTTTCAGCTCCCTCCAAAGATTTTCTATTGGGTTCAGGTCTGGAGACTGGCTAGGCCACTCCAGGACCTTGAGATGCTTTTTACGGAGCCACTCCTTAGTTGCCCTGGCTGTGTGTTTCGGGTCGTTGTCATGTTGGAAGACCCAGCCACGACCCATCTTCAATGCTCTTACTGAGGGAAGGAGGTTGTTGGCCAAGATCTCGCGATACATGGCCCCATCCATCCTCCCCTCAATACGGTGCAGTCGTCCTGTCCCCTTTGCAGAAAAGCATCCCCAAAGAATGATATTTCCACCTCCATGCTTCACGGTTGGGATGGTGTTCTTGGGATTGTACTCATCCTTCTTCTTCCTCCAAACACGGCGAGTGGAGTTTAGACCAAAAAGCTCTATTTTTGTCTCATCAGACCACATGACCTTCTCCCATTCCTCCTCTGGATCATCCAGATGGTCATTGGCAAACTTCAGACGGGCCTGAACATGCGCTGGCTTGAGCAGGGGGACCTTGCGTGCGCTGCAGGATTTTAATCCATGACGGCGTAGTGTGTTACTAATGGTTTTCTTTGAGACTGTGGTCCCAGCTCTCTTCAGGTCATTGACCAGGTCCTGCCGTGTAGTTCTGGGCTGATCCCTCACCTTCCTCATGATCATTGATGCCCCACGAGGTGAGATCTTGCATGGTGCCCCAGACTGAGGGAGATTGACCGTCATCTTGAACTTCTTCCATTTTCTAATAATTGCGCCAACAGTTGTTGCCTTCTCACCAAGCTGCTTGCCTATTGTCCTGTTGCCCATCCCAGCCTTGTGCAGGTCTACAATTTTATCCCTGATGTCCTTACACAGCTCTCTGGTCTTGGCCATTGTGGAGGGGTTGGAGTCTGTTTGATTGAGTGTGTGGACAGGTGTCTTTTATACAGGTAACGAGTTCAAACAGGTGCAGTTAATACAGGTAATGAGTGGAGAACAGGAGGGCTTCTTAAAGAAAAACTAACAGGTCTGTGAGAGCTGGAATTCTTACTGGTTGGTAGGTGATCAAATACTTATGTCATGCAATAAAATGCAAATGAATTATTTAAAAATCATACAATGTGATTTTCTGGATTTTTGTTTTAGATTCCGTCTCTCACAGTTGAAGTGTACCTATGATAAAAATTACAGACCTCTATAGGCTTTGTAAGTAGGAAAACCTGCAAAATCGGCAGTGTATCAAATACTTGTTCTCCCCACTGTAGATGCTCTACAGTAGGAGGTGCTGCCCAGCGCTGATGTTGTTTCAAAGCTACAAATTCAACATATTCTATACAAGGTTTGTCTATGTTAAAAATTGGTTACCATTATGACATATTCCTGTGGTTTAAATTTTACCATCAAACAACAGTTTACGTTGATGACTTTTTGCAAATCCAATGTATTTTCCACGTAAATTCCATGACACAATACGTTGATTAAACCAGTTTGTAACCAGTGGGGACTGTGGTGGTGGAATTGCTTCATCTTTCATACCTGGGACCAGGAAGCCCAAGACCTCAAACACCAGACTGCCTGACATGCTTGTCGCTTCTTAAAATGCAAATGGACAGCGTTTTTAATAATGCATCTGCCAATGTCTGGTACCCATAATGGAGGTACCAGGCAAGCAGACAGGACAGGAAGCCTCGGTTTGGGCCAGCCGATCCCTGTGTGTCACACTAATCTAAATTAAATCTGCACCGACCACTGGGAGGCCATTTCTGCTCTCCACAAAGAAAAACTAATTAGTGTTAAATCAATGCCCTCTGAGTTACGAGGACTGATCACGACCCATCTGTTATCAAGTCTTAGATGAACGGTCGCTGGGTGGGTGGGCCTATTGAAAATCAATAAGAAGACACCTTGCTTTGAACTGAGGCACAGTATAAATAAAGCCCTAAGATCTAAGTTTTCACTAAAGGAAACCCCTTCACAATGGATGGAGAGAATGCAGGAGGGGAAAAGGATGCAACACTGGGTGAGAGAGAAATAGAGAGAGAGAGGGTTCTGGAATTGTGAGAAGACGAAAGAGAGGAAGTGAAAATAATGGATGGCAATGCCCTGTGGGCATCAGTGTAAGAGTGGTGCATTTTGTGCGTATCAAATTATAATGAATATACTGTTAAAGCTATATTAGCACTAAACTGCTCATGCCCTAAGGAGTGTCACAGTGTGAAGCTGTCCAAAAGGAGTGAGAGAAAAAAAGAGAAGATGATGATGAACAGGAGAGAAGAGTCACTCAACAACAGAGGAAAGTGAGGAGAGAAGAAAAAGAAAGATATACACTGACTTGTGAGCTTGTTTCCTGTCAAAACAACTTGTTTGCCAAAAGAGCATCTGAGAGAAATGTCAATTGGCAAGACACCCGAGAGAGATGCTGCAGGCAGCTCAAGTACACTCAACTTTAACCAGAGACTCCATTCTCAATTAGCGTGTGATTCGTTGGAAAGTAAATTATTTAAATTACAGGTGTGCTAACTTCATTTGATCACTCTGTTGCCTCAGAGAATGTTCCTGTGCAGCAGGAAATGCAAATTGAAGTGTAGTCAAGGTTTGAAAAGGCTTCTAAAGTTTGTAATTTTCTTTTTAAAATATTAAACTTGATTTAATATTGTCAAATTAAGGTATCCTATCTGTACACAAACACGTTAATCCTTCTCATTCAGAAAAGAGCTCTGGGCCTGAATCCTCCTTCTCAGAGTAGGAGCGCTGAGCTAGGTCAGTATTTCCTTTGAGATAATAATGGATGAGACCTAGACAGGGAGAACCTGATCCATATAAGCACTGCTACTCTGAGACACTTTGTGAAAACAGGCCCTGGAGAATGAAAAAAAACCTGTCTTTTATTTAATAAAAATAGCCAAATCTATGGGGTGCCGTATGTAAAGTTAAATGGTCCAGACAAACCAACCCTAATCTAATAGAATCTGCTCTGTTTCCGTCTCATTAAGTCAGTGAAATGGCATTGAACAGTAACAACAGAATGGGAAAAACATCATGTCAATATCCAAAGAATATGGTATTGCAAAAGGAGCTATGGATTGTAATATTGGAGTTTCTCAAGGGGTTGGGGTAGTGGGACGGGGGAGTGAGATGTGTCACCAATTTGGAGATTGCTGGGATGTTTATCACCCTGTATGACCTCATGGTCACGCTCCAGCCATTGTCAAGGTCTTGGTCTTTTAATACAGGACCCCAGTGGAGAGATCAACCACAATATCATATCACATATTCAAATGTAGCTTACGGATAACCTTACATACCCATCCAACCATTCACACCCAAACACACACAATGAAACCACTCGTTTTGTGTAGGCATGCACTGAGGTGCTATTCTGCCTCTGGGCTGGCAGCATATCTGGCAAAATAGCCCCCTCTCCTGGTCAAACTTTAGAGATTACCTGAAAAACTAAAGCTACTTGTCCAAACCTCTGGGAGAGGACTGTCTTGACCTGGCCCACTACTCAGGGCGAGATAAGTAGGCAGCCATTGAGAATGTTGTCATGCATGAATCAGCCTAATGGCCTTTTTCAGTCAGTTCAGATGCAATTTGGCTATGTGACGCCCTGGGCAAAGACCCAAAGGATCATGGGAAATTACTGCTTTCTTCTTCTGTGGATTTTTATGGCGGTTGGCAACCAACTGTAAGGTGCATTACCGCTACCAACTGGACAGGAGTGTGGACCAGAGACAGGGAAGGTCTAAATCCTACCAAATATTTGAGTCTCCCTAAGGAAACAAAATACATAATTAAATACTACATCCCCTGAAGATTTCCCCAGCTGTTCACTTAATCTTGGCCCTTCAACCCCATTACCACTAAAATCTAATAACAATCGCTCCCTTTCCCTCCCATATTTCTAGCACTGAAATAGAACGTGTTACACTATTTCCATCTCCTCCTGACAATGATCACACCGCCCAGTCGGATGTTTCCCCACCAATTTCAATGTACTATTGAGCCTGATGTGTCCCGGTCTCAGCCTTGTGATCACACTTTCCTCCCCCATTGCCCCCACCTTTTCCTGGATCTGATACAGGTGACTTCCCTTTCCCTCCCTTTTCCACAACTCTAGCCATTTTTTTTTCTTCAACCCCAGTTTTTATCAACCACTTGGAGCCTGCTTGATGATAACATCCACCTCCTCACTCCCCTCTACTCCCACATGAGCTGGTAGCCAGAGGAACATCACAAATACCCCCATCTGTTTCACCCGATACAAGCACTGCAAAACCTCACACAATACATCCTGTCTGCTGTGAGACACAAATGGATTTAAGCACATCAGTGCTGCACAGGAGTCAGAGCAGATGACAACCCTGTCTGGCCACACCTCCTCCACCTACTCTGCAGCCAATAGTATGGCCAACAACTCCATTGTGTAAACAGATAAATTATCTGTCTGCTATTTTTGTCCCCGTCCTCCTTAAACTCAGGAACACTAAAAGCTGCTCCTGTCCTCCCTGTTTTAGGGTACTTAGATCCATCTGTGAATATATTCAAGAAAGCATAGTATTGTGTTCTTAAATGTTCACTTAAAAGTGAATTTATTCTTTCCTTGCCCTCTCAAGCAAGCCTAGATCTATGATTGGTTGAGTGAGAAACCAAGGTGAGATAGCAGGAACAACCACAGAGAGGCTAAACTCCTTTCCAAACAACCCCATCTCTGTCGCCATGCCATTGTCTATCCACTCTAACCTTTCGGTTACTGGCCCAACGCTCTGACCACTAGGCTACCTGCCGCCCCCGTTTTTTAAAGATGGCTGAGCTGCTGATCCATATGCTGATTCCATAATCCAGTGATGACTTTAGCAGTGCTATATATAGCATGTTCAAAGCCATTCTATCTGCCACCCACTCCATTCCTCCATACATTCAATATTTTTCCTTGTCTGTTAATATTCAAGTGTCAAACCAGAACCCCAGGAACCTAAACACTCCCACCCTCCCCGACCTTCCTTCTAGAAAAAAACTGAGTGCGTGTTTTCTCAAATTAAAACTTAAAGCCTTACCTGAGGGACCAATGCTCAACTTCACTGATTGCTTCTTGAACTCTCCTGGCTGTATGGGTAATATTTCTCCTTCTTTTCCACAGTGCCCCGTCATCTGCAATCAATGACCTCCCAATATGAGGTCTCACCTGGGAGAATACATCTTCAATCATAATGGTGAACGACAAAGGACTAATGACGGTTCCCTGGGGGATACCAATATCTACCTCATAACTTTCTGACATAGAGCTCCCCACCCTCGCCCAAAAATAACAACTTTTATAAAGTTAAAAACCCTTCCTCCAACCGCCATGATACCCAGCTTGATAAGTAGGCCCTCCTTCCACATCATATCATAGGCCTTCTCTACATCAAATAAAATGGCTACCACCACCTCCTTATTTGCCAGTGTTTTCCGTATGACTGACTCAAGGCACAGTACAGGATCCATCTTTCCCCTGCCTTTTCTGAACCCACTTTGATCTGGTGACATTAGTCCTCTACTCTCGAGAAATTAAGTCAGACTTTCCGTTATCATCCTTTCCATAAGTTTACATACATGATATGTCAACGCTATCGGCCTATAGCTTATAGTACTAGTAGGGTCTTTCCCTGGTTTCCGTATCAGCACCACTACAGCCTGCTTCCAACTTCCAGGCAGTTTCCTTTACCTGCCACACCTTATTGTAAAGGTCCAATACTTTCCCCATTTCGGTGCCACTGCGATGAGCCTTCATCATGTAACACATCTTATCCTTCCCAGGAGATGCTACCTCAGCTTTAGCTAACGCACTCTTCAAAATCTCTGCTTTACTCTCAGGAATGTATTTTATGTCCAGCCCTCCATCAGTCAAACTGTAGGCTTGAGCGCCACACATCTCCATTTGTTAGTGATTCCTTCTAAAGATATGGGAGATTCTTGTTGCGTTCATCATGAACACACACAGATGGAAACCCCACCTGGAGAGTAAATCATTTTACTATGCCACTTGCTCCCCAGGTGGGTTAATACATATAGGGAGCTGTAAAAAAAAAAACTGCAAAAAACAGTATTGTATTTTTTAAATCCATTTTATTTATAATCAACTAATATTTGAGCACGGTTAACGAATTAAAATGACAAACACACAAGTTACATTGTGGTTTTACAGCAGAAGACCATTACTGATAAACATGAATATGAGGAAACGATTACAGACATAGGACAAATTACAATAAAGACATAGGACACATTACAATAAAGACATAGGACAAATTACAATAAAGACATAGGACACATTACAATAAAGACATAGGACACATTACAATAAAGACATAGGACAAATTACAATAAAGACATAGGACACATTACAATAAAGACATAGGACACATTACAATAAAGACATAGGACACATTACAATAAAGACATAGGACACATTACAATAAAGACATAGGACACATTACAATAAAGACATAGGACACATTACAATAAAGACATAGGACACATTACAGTAAAGCGGTGACTATATTCTATATGCTGTATATTCTGAAATGGTGCTTCAATTGAGGCCTTATGTTTGTGTTTTACAAAGTGCTGTAGAACTGGATCTTATGTTTGTGTTTTACAAAGTGCTGTAGAACTGGATCTTATGTTTGTTTTACAAAGTGCTGTAGAACTGGATCTTATGTTTGTTTTACAAAGTGCTGTAGAACTGGATCTTATGTTTGTGTTTTACAAAGTGCTGTAGAACTGGATCTTATGTTTGTGTTTTACAAAGTGCTGTAGAACTGGATCTTATGTTTGTGTTTTACAAAGTGCTGTAGAACTGGATCTTATGTTTGTGTTTTACAAAGTGCTGTAGAACTGGATCTTCCAATGACAATTTGACAGGAGTGGAGCAGAATTCATGTCTTCAGGGCCTGTATTTACCAAGCCTTTCAGAGGAGAAGTGCTGTTCTAGAATCAGTTTTTCTTTTTACATCATAATGAATCAGATTACATTTTACTGTACCTGATCCTAGATCAGCACTCCTACTCTAAGACGCTTGATAAATACAGGCCAAGGACTTCAGGCTTGGATCTTCTGTTGCTATATAATCTCCTCTGCCTTCTCGCCTCGATTCTACTGGCAGATACTGTAGGTAAGACAGGAGAGGAGAGGAAAGGAGAGTTGAGGGGAGGAGAGGAGTGGGGAGGGGAGGAGTTGAGGGGAGGAGTGGGGAGGAGAGTTGAGGGGAGGAGAGGAGTGGGGAGGAGAGTTGAGGGGAGGAGAGTTGAGGGGAGGAGAGGGGAGGAGAGTAGAGGGGAGGAGAGGAGTGGGGAGGAGAGTTGAGGGGAGGAGTGGGGAGGAGAGTTGAGGGGAGGAGAGGAGTGGGGAGGAGAGGAGTGGGGAGGAGAGTTGAGGGGAGGAGAGGAGTGGGGAGGAGAGTTGAGGGGAGGAGAGGAGAGTTGAGGAGAGGGTAGGAGAGGAGTGGGGAGGAGAGTTGAGGGGAGGAGAGGAGACTGGGGAGGAGAGTTGAGGAGAGGAGAGGAGTGGGGAGGAGAGTTGAGGGGAGGAGAGGAGTGGGGAGAGAGAGACAGATTTATGAATGACTGTCTTGTTTAATTCGACAGCACCTCTAACCTGTGTCTTGTGGGCTTTAGTTCAGTTTCAGACGAGTCGTTCTGAATCATTGGAGGCCTTTCTCATTATTCCTGTTACTGTCACCAGGAGTGTCTGGGGGATGGGTAAGTGTGTTAGGTAGAACCCCATTACAACACCTCTCACCTTCTCCCCTAGCTGTCACTACGCCTCAGCTAGACTGAATAATTGGAGGTTAAGGGCGGGGTGGGATTGATAGCTGACAGGGTGGCCATTTTGGCTCTAGGTTTGTTTTGGTTTCTAAATGTACATAAACACACAGCAGCCTTTTAATTGATCTGACACCGAGCCAAAAACAGCCGTCCCTGGTGAGCTAGCACTAACCTTCAGGAGGTAAAAGAGCCTCTTTCTCTTCTCTGTCTCGTTCTCTCTCTCACACCCTCTTGTATATGGAACGGAGAGAAGGAGAGAGAGGGAGAGAGAGAAACCCAAACACAGAGACCCATCTGGAGCTGGTATGGAGGCTGCTGAGGAGAGGACGGCTCACAATAATGGCTGGAACGGAGCAAATGAAATGTTGTATTTGATAGCATTCCACTCCAGCCATTACCACAAGCCCGTCGTCCCCAATTACAGTGCCACCAACCTCTTATGGTCTGGGCTCCTGAGGGACGTTGCTGACAGGTCTATACACTAGGGTGAGAACACACCGCTTCTGTTACTGCTCAAACCACAGCTTGTCACGGTCTTCACATCTTTTACCCATACGGCTAAATGGCATGACACTGTGTATATGTGGAGCTCCTCCAGAGTGATCATGTTTTTCCTCACCCTCCATGTAATTTAATGGGGCTAGTCTTAACACATCTTAATGTGAAGATACAGTAGAGCATATATACAATGGTATATACAATGTGGGCAGGCCTAGAGAGAGAGAAGCAGCGGGTTGGAAGAGCTTAGAAACACCTCTCTCTCTCTCTCTCTCTCTCTCTCAATGTGGATTCACTTATAGTCATTTACTTAACATCTGCCTCACTCATCTCTAAAACACACACTTGTCCTACTCTCTCTCTTCCACTACTTCAAGGTGACTCATGAAGAAGAGAGCAGAGAAATCCAATTTCCCAGACTTGTTTTCTCTGACATGTACCTGGCACCGACCCCAACAAATAAAGTGTTCCACTTAAGAGATCCCGAGTGGTTTTCTAAAGCGATCTTGGACTTTTAACATATGCAGAAGGGCTAATCTCACAACTCAAAGCTTCTCAGCTCAAAGTGATAAACTAAACATATCAGAAAGCCAAATTTGAACCCATATTCACCTCTTCAGATTTTTTTTCTCAAAGCCCAAACGGACCTCACAACAACCCAAACCCACCTCACAATCCCAACTCTCTACTAGAATCAAGCCCAGCTCACAGGCCCAGACAGGCACTGAGCTCAGACAGGGTGAGGCCGCGGTCCCCGTCGCGGTCGCAGTACTGGGCAAACTTCTTAGCACATCGGCGCGGCTTTAACCTCCTGCGCAGGTAGAGGCGGAGGGGCCGGGCCTCACGTTCGCTCAGCACTCCACTGTCATCCGTATCCAGCTGTCTGAAGTACCAACGCAGCCCCCCATCCGCCCCGCCCGGGTCTGACATGTCCCACTCCTCAACCCCCAGGGAGGGGACCGAGGTGAATGGGGGAGGGGACATGGTGCCTGACAGGGGGGCGTCCAACACCCTGGTAAAGAAATGGCACATTTCAGACCAGTAGCATTGCTCTTCTGCGTACAATAGTCATGTATTGGCTTGTATAGTCTTAAATTGAAATCAAATGTTTATTTTAAGATGAGCCACATGCAGAGAGACCCTAGCACTTCTTAAAAGGCCTCCTGCTGACATAGTGAAGATGACGTTCCAATGTGTTTACTTACAGTCTGACTAGTCAGTGACTCTATATTCATGAGATTCCTGCAGTCAGGATAAAATAATTCATTTCACACAAGCACTCCATTCCTGAACCGTAGTTGAAGCAATGCTGTTATCAGTCATATTGAACATATAACCATATTCCATTTTCTGTGTCGAGCCGAAAAGAGCAAACAAGTTATTTATAAACAGAAAGGATATATAATCGGTATGAAAAATATTTATTTGAGAGAACAAATATATATCTAAAGATATGTTTGAAATATTGAATCACATGCTGGAGTACTATCAGATACATTATGGCACAACAGCCAATCAGTGGCCTGGTAAATTGGTAATGTATTCAGAAATACACTATACTACTAACTAATATCTGTCTGGGAATAGAGGAGGGTTTTGGAGAAGGCGGGGTGAGAGAAGCAGGAAATTACAGATAGACGAATATGTAAAACAGAAGAGGTTGAGTGAAGGATAGAGTTGTGTGTATACATTAACTGAGCGAATGGAGAGAGAGAGAGAGAGAGAAAGGAAAAGAGGTACGGAGCATTTAAGTGGCCACTAGAGGGAGGAGAGAGGGATGAACTGGAGAGATAGAGAGATGGGATGCAGACTGACCTGTAGTGAGAAAGAGAGGGATGGAGTCTAGATATTAACATATGGTAAGTCCAGTGGGTTTAATTATACTGAACGAAAATATAAACGCAACATGCAACAATTTCAATGATTTTACTGAGTTACAGTTCATATAAGGAAATCAGTCCATTTAAATATATTCATTAAGCGCTAATCTATGGATTTCACATGACTGGGCAGGGGCGCAGCCAAGGGTGGGACTATGCCCTCCCAGGCACAACCATAGCTGCGCCCCTGCCCAGAGAGAAAGGCTTTATTACAGACAGAAATACTCCTCAGTTTCATCAGCTGTCTGGGTGGCTGATCTCAGATGATCCGGCAGGTGAAGAAGTCGGATGTGGAGGTCCTGGGCTGGCGTGGTTACACGTGGTCTGCGGTTGTGAGGCCGTTTGGAAGTACTGCCAAATTCTCAAAAACGACGTTGGAGGCGGCTTATGGTAGAGAAATTAACATTCAATTCTCTGGCAACAGCTCTAGTGAACATTCCTGCAGTCAGCATGGCAATTCCACGCTCCCTCAAAACATCTATGGCATTGTGTTGTGTGACAAAACTGCACATTTTAGAGTGGCCTTTTATTGTCCCCAGCACAAGGTGCACCTGTGTAATGATCATGCTGTTTAATCAGCTTCTTGATATGCCACACCTGTCAGGTGGATGGATTATCTTGGCAAAGGAGAAATGCTCACTAACAGGGATGCAAACAAATTTGTGTACAAAATTTAAGATAAATAATATTTTTGTGCGTATGGAACATTTCTGTGATCTTTAATTTTAGCTCATGTAACATGGAACCAACACGTTTATATTATAGAGTGGTATGCAGACTGACCTGTGAAGGCTGAGTATTCCAGACTGTTCAGCCTCCAGCTGCAGGGCTCTCACCAGACTCTGCAGGAACTCTTTCTTCCGGGCCCCAGGGCACCCTGGGAGCAGAGATAGGGTGTTAAGGCAAGTCAAGGGGGTCAGTTTAAGTTGTGACTGTTGACAAAATGAGGAATGCCTACCAGCTACGATGTAAACTAGACAAGAGTCCACACCCACAGTACTCAGTATAGAAAGCACCAATCAAATGTACAGTGCTAGTGTTAGCTTGGTCCTACATCAGTTTGTGTGATGTCTGCCAATGACTATAGGAGTTGGCGGAAAGAGAAAACTGATCTGGGACCAGGCTAGTAAAAACGAGAAAGGTCATTGTTGACCTATCCAGGTAAAGTGCAGTACAGTATGAGGATCTGACCTGGTAGAGATCTGTCTCTGTAGCTCCTGTCAGGCTGGCCGCTGTGTGGCTCCTCCAGACTGCAGTCTGGCAGCCGGTTCCTGAAGGAGGCAACAACAGCCATGGGAATGATCTACGTCTGCAGCCGTAACTCATAGACTCCTCTCCAACCATTTACTCACTATGATCATACATCACAATGCATTTACCCAATGATTTGCTCCCTTTTGCCATATGTTGTCATCTTTGTTATCATCCACCATTGACAGGAGGAGATGCAGTAGAGGCTACACTATGAGCACAAGACATTGGAAA
The DNA here is from genome assembly GCA_023634145.1 of Thymallus thymallus. Lineage (NCBI taxonomy): Eukaryota > Metazoa > Chordata > Actinopteri > Salmoniformes > Salmonidae > Thymallus > Thymallus thymallus. The sequence goes on along the minus strand of CM042378.1, from coordinate 2,875,105 downwards.
GACATTGAAAAGACATTGAAAATACGTATTTTTGGTTGAGACAACATTTAAAAGACGTCTATCAACCAATTTCTGTGCACAGGGATGTCAGTGGCATTGTTAGTCAGAGAAATATATGAAGCTAAGGGAAATTACAGTGAAAATGTATGGAAATGTCCATTAAATAATTGTCACTGGTCTCGCTAGCTCTCTAGTTATCCAGCCAGTTAAACACTCATCAAATGATTCCCCAGGAGATACCGGTACCGTCTATGGAGTTTTATCTGATTAAGGAAGGATGGAGAGGAATGTGCAGAGCTTCGATCTACATGAAAACAAGTTCACCGTGAGGCACTAAGTTCCTGGTTCTTAAGAATAACTACTTCCTGTAGCAGCGGAAAAACACTGCTGTATTTTCAAACGTCCACAAGGTGGCACTAAATCACATTAACTTATATTTGCTCTACTAGAATCCAACACGGTCCAGAACACTCCCCGCTTGGGGTTTTCTAAAACCCCACATAGTTCTTCTCCATCAATGGCTAGTTCTCTTGGGAGAAGAGAAGAATAACTTCGGAGATGGGACGGGTGTATACCTTCTGTACCCCTTCCTTCACAACTCTCACTTCAATTTTCCTCACCAGACCATCCTGGCTGGGAAAGGTCTTCACGACCATTTCCTTTCGTCAGATTGTCCTTTAGAAAAAAATGTCTCCTTTCAGACAAGGTCTCTTGTCCTGCCATTTGTGGCGGTTCTGTAAGGTGTCCAGGTACTCTCGTCGCCACCTACTCCAGAAGATCTCGGCAAGACCTTATACCTGCTTCCACTCTTCCTTGAGCAGGTTGATGCTCCCAAAGTCGCCTGGGGGAGGAGGTGCGGTGCAATTCTTTTGGGTGAGGAGCATAGCTGGGCTAAGTATCAAGGGTGATTCTGGATCTGTAGAAACCGGGACGAGAGGCCTAGTATTCATCGCTGCCAAAGCTGTCTTCTTCCCTAGCCACACTTCTAAGGCCATAGATGGCAACAGAGGGGGAGGTGCTATTGCCGAAGACATGAACTTTCTCCTGTAGTCCACAACCTCCTGATTGGTGTTGTTGCGATACCACAAGAAGCGGAGGTAGTTCCTGTGGTCTTCTCGTACCACGAAGCAGTGGAACATGTGCTCTATGTCGGCAGTGATGGCTACAGCTTCTTTACGGAATCTCAAGAGCACTCCTAAAAGGCTGTTATTGAGGTCAGGTGAGCAAGAAGTCGTTCAGAGAGACTCCCTCGTAAAGTGCGCTGGAGTCGAAGACTACACGGATCTTGTCTGGCTTCTTGGGATGGTAGACTCCGAACAGCACTCCTGGCCTTCCTGAAGTGGTGGGGTGGTCTCTGCATGCCCGTTGATGAGCAAGTTCTCCATGAACTCCATGAAGTGTGCCTTCATTTGTGTCCGCTTTTCTAGAGTGTGTCTGACTAAGGCAAGGCTGCTAAGCGCATACTGTCTGTTGTTACCCTGTTGTTGTCTAGGCACTTGGAAGGGTAATGGTGCAACCCAACTGTTGGTGTCGTCTTGATGGATCTTTTTGTCCATGATCTGCAGGAATCTAGATGGTGCAAGCTTGTGATCACTAGCGGTGCGGACGAAGATGGACTGACCTAGGCTGTTTCCATCAAACCTTGCTGGCACGTTAGCCATGGAGGCGAGAAAGGGATTGTCTTGGTGGGGCTCACCAGTGAACCTCATTTTGACTTGGAGCTGACTGCTACATGGAAGCAAGTAACTTGTGCGACCGCCTTCCAGGATGGATGTCTTGTAGGTAGCCACCTGAGATGCACCTCCGAGACAGAATGCGCGTCTGGGGCAGGGATTTCTGAGCGATTGACGGGGAGTTGGGTGCACTCGAGGAGCGCGGGTAGAGGGAAGCATTCCCTGCCATCCACCGACTCCACGATGTAACCGCAGGCCTTTCTGCCGGATGTCTCTTATAGACCAGTGCAGGTCTTCAGTGTGTATGGAAATGTACTTCCCCTGATCTTGAAGGCGTCGAAGAACTCTGTCCTTGCGAGGGAGCGGTTGCTTTGGTCGTCCAATATGGCATACATCCTTATGGACTGTTCTCTGTGCCCCTCGGGGTATACACTGACCAGACATATCTTGGAACATGTTCTGGCGCTCATGTCTTCTCCGCATACCTCCGTACACTTTGAAGTGACCTCTTGATTGGCCACTGAGTCTCCCTCCTCGCCATGCTCGGAAGCCGGAGAAGACGTCTTGGAAGTCCAAGGCGCTGAGCCTGGATGGAGGGCTGAGAGATGGGGGTCGCTATTGCATTCACCGCACTGAACAACAGCGCTGCAATCCTTAGCAAGGTGATTTGTAGAGGAGCAGCAGAGGAGAAGCATATAGAATGTTCTTTGAGAATCTGCCTTCGTTCCTCTAGACTCTTCTCTCAGAAGCCCCTGCACCTTTTAAGGGGGTGTGGCTTTTGATGAATGGGCAGTGTTTACTTGGATCCACCGATGGCTTCTCAGCTCTCGACTCCTGCTTATGAGGTGAGTAGTCTTCCATCTTGTGGACGGATATGGGCGTCTGCCTATATCTCTCCGACTTGTCTCTTCTCTCAGGCGGTGCTTGTGAGGGGAAGTTAAAGCTGGGGTCTGTCCTCGCCCTGGCCTCAGTGTGGATGAAGTTGGCGAACACAGAGAAAGGTGGGAAGGTCACGTTGTGTTCTCGCTTGTACCTCGATCCGAAGGAGATCCATTTTTCCTGTATGTTGTGTGGAAGCTTGTTGACGATGGTGGCTACGCCCCTGGAGGTATCCAGGTATGAGAGGCCAGGCAGGGCTCCTGATGTTGACTGCCTTTAATTTGTGAGCCTGTTCAGCGGACTCTCTGCCGAGGTACTTGATGAGTAAGTCGAGCTCCTATCCAGCAGAAAGGTCTAAACCTGCAATGGCCCTCGAAGGACGATTTCCAGGCCCAATAGTTCATTAACTTATCGTCAAAGGAGGTTAGAAAAACACTGCTGTATTTTCAAACGTCCAATAGGTGGCACTAAATCACATGAACTTATTTTTGATAATAGGTAATAGATAATTATTCAATGGTAAAATCCTAAACTAGCACAACACTTTAAATATAATACAATGTTAAAATATGCATACGGGAAACTGTTGAGCATGAAAAACCCAGCAGTATTGCAGTTCTTGACACAAACCCCGTTCAAAGGCACTTAAATCTTTTGTCTTGCCCATTCACCCTCTGAATGGCACGCATATACAATCCATGTCTCAATTGTCTTGAGGCTTAAAAATCCTTCTTTAACCTGTTTCATCTCCTTCATCTACACTGATTGAAGTGGATTTAACAGGTGACATCAATAAGGGATTACAGATTTCACCTGGATTCACCTGGTCAGTCGATGTCACGGAAAGAGTTAATGTTTTGTATACTCAGTGTAAAAACAAAACAACAACTTCAGAAAATCATTTGTTTGAGTTAATAATTTCTTAGGCTGTATGGTGTGTATTGATCAGTTTAGTGAAGTATGGAATGGTAGTGTAGTATGTTTAGGTAAAGCATTATTGTACTGCCTAGTTAAGCTGGTACAAGTCATTCCCATGTAACTACCTGGTAATTATCAGGCTGGAAAATAAAAAGTGTTATCCTCATTTCTCTATCCAGTAGGTGCCTTGTTTGAGGCCATACCTGGCAGAGGTGCCTGGTAGAGGTCGTCCCGTGTCCTCCCTGACACACCAGCAGTACCCTGTGGTGACGTGGCACTGGATGGGGCTGTAGCGCCCGTCTGCACTGCATTTTGGGATGAAGCGCTCCTCCTGCCACGGAAGATGCACCTCGCCCATCAACGCTGCTCTCTCCCTCTCACACGTCTGAGGACTGTCTGTGGAAGCACGAATGTACGCACATGAACACATATGTGCACACGCACAGACACTAATCATTACCAACACTTAAACTTTATCTCACAGAAGTGATAGCTATAGAAGATCATTAAAAAAACTCCTTACCTGTAGGGCGTTTTACAGAACGATTCCCTTTGGAGTCAGAGTTCAACAGGATGGTGACCCAGAGTCGAGGAGCAGGGATTCCTGTACAGGAAATAAAGTGATATTAGTGTAAACAAACCATATGGTAGTATCATTCTGAAAATGTCCATTAGACTTAAAACATGGAGATTCTCCGTCAACTCCTCTCACCTGCTGCAGACTGGGGTCTGCTAGGGTCAGCGGTGGGCCGGGAGGAACCACCCTCACCTGTGTCCACAGAAACAAGAACATTTCAAGGACCAAACTGACTGTGATAAAAGCCTGTACCAGAGTAGGTATATACAGTACAGTACTTATGCGTGTAAGACTTTGGGATGATTCCATATCAGACACATGACTCATGACACAACACAACGCAAAGAGGGCTGTGTGAAGATTTGTTTTATTGGTGGATTGATAGATGCTAATTGGGTCAATCCTGTTAACTGGTGCCTTTTGGACCTGGTAACTTTTGAAAAAAATATTTCAGATGTTTCATGTTTTAAACATTTAATCAGAAAAGGGATTTGTTTAACTGTCTGAAAAACATATTTTCCAAGCGCAAGCACTTAAATCCTTATAATTATGGGCATTTGGTTCAAACATGGACCATGACAGTATTCCACCCTGTTAGGGCATATGAATTACAATCACAAAGTGTTACAAATTTAAATATATAACAATAATGACATTATCTTGTGCATTATGTGTCCCTTGTTCTATTATATTTGTTTATTGACTAAAAAAAATTAACAAACAATGTTGTATATGTGTTCATTGTGTTTTGTTTAGTGTGAACCGACAGTTTATTGACAACAGAATTCATCAAACAATTACATAAGTTCAATTAATCCCTTCCATCTCAGCAAATAAACACAATAACACACAAAACATTGTTCATTTATTTTTTTAAATTGTTCAGCTAACAGGGTGGAATGGAGCATAACAGGGTGGAATGGAGCATAACAGGGTGGGTCTCCCCGTCGTCGTGCGGCTCACGTCATCCCTTAAGTAGAATGCTTCTATACTTTGCTTACACTCTGGTGTTACTCTATCCATTGACGCTCTTTTCTTTGAAAAGCCTAGAGCTTTTTGAGCCTCTGCAGTCGGTATTTCTTGACAATGTTTCCACAGGTGGCTTTTGCCAGTATTTGCTTTTCTCTGTTTCTTCTTGTGGCCTGGTATCTTTGTCTTAATTCTTCCACTACAGATCGATGCATGTAGCAGCAGTTTCCTGCGTACGGAGGGATGGATCGGATGTAGAAGCATTTTATTAAGTTGTGTGCGTGGAGATTAGATTTTTTTATCCTTTTCTTTTGTGTTGTGCCATTGCCATCTTTTCTTGCACTTCTCTTTTTTATTTTTCCAAGGCAGCTTGCAGTTTTTAAACTTTTTTCAAAGAGCATTCTCTTGTTTCTATCTTTCTGGAGTTGACCTTCTCGTTTTTGTCTGAAATGCACACACATTTAATCAGTGAATACATCCGCTCAATCCACCAATCAGATAAGTATGTTACCAATAAACCAACCACTTATTTCACAAAACAATTAAACGTAATAACTCAAAAGAAGAAAATTGTTCCTACTCTTAACAGTTCTAACCTTGAGGGTCCTGCCACTGGTTCTAGTTCAGGGGATGCGGTTGGAGTTGCAGGGGGAGAGCGGTATAGCTGCTCTGGCTTCCTTTCTCTCCATTTTTTTCTTTGTTGACGTTTCTCTCGCCCGATAAACTACAGAAGTATTGGATTCACCATTTAGAAATGATTTTTTACATAGTTCCGCTATTTCAGGGCTCCTAAAAATATAGGGACACATTAACATAATGTGAAAAGTAGTCAGGTTTAGTATTTGGTTGCATATCCTTTACATGCCAGAGAAGAGCCCAAAAAAGATAAAATGCTTCACTATGTCAAATTTGCAGGACACTGTATAATAAATTGCATACATAGTTAACAATTGCAAGCACGCAACATCAAATATTATATGTATCTTATTATAAACAATTTGTTTACCACATTTTCTATCAATATTTCCACCCTGTTAGGTTTACACAACTAACAGGGGGGAACCTAACAGGGTGGGATTTTTTCAGAAATGTTAGCCCTAGCTCTGTGAGTGATCATGATCTAGCTAGCATGAGTCCTTACATGTGAACAGCATTTTACTTCTAATATAAAACCATTCTTGAAACTATAGAATGTTATACATTTTCTTAATAAAGTAGCCTAACAGGGTGGAACTTTAAGGTTTTGACCAACAGGTTGACAATAAAAATCTTCAAAAAAATAGATAAAACCGACAGTTCATACTTACTTCAGTTGATTCAGTTGATTTCCCGCCACAGGAAATGATGTCATTTCATGAACATTATGTCATGGGAAGTGTAGGCAGATTTTTTTAAGCAGAAAAACGACAAACTAACAGGGTGGAAAATTATTTTGGGGACACACAGTAAGTCCAAAATGGCCAAGACCAGAGAGCTGTGTAAGGACATCAGGGAAAATTGTAGACCTGCACAAGGCTGGGATGGGCTACAGGACAATAGGCAAGCAGCTTGGTGAGAAGGCAACAACTGTTGGCGCAATTATTAGAAAATGGAAGAAGTTCAAGATGACGGTCAATCTCCCTCGGTCTGGGGCACCATGCAAGATCTCACCTCGTGGGGCATCAATGATCATGAGGAAGGTGAGGGATCAGCCCAGAACTACACGGCAGGACCTGGTCAATGACCTGAAGAGAGCTGGGACCACAGTCTCAAAGAAAACCATTAGTAACACACTACGCCGTCATGGATTAAAATCCTGCAGCGCACGCAAGGTCCCCCTGCTCAAGCCAGCGCATGTTCAGGCCCGTCTGAAGTTTGCCAATGACCATCTGGATGATCCAGAGGAGGAATGGAAGAAGGTCATGTGGTCTGATGAGACAAAAATAGAGCTTTTTGGTCTAAACTCCACTCACCGTGTTTGGAGGAAGAAGAAGGATGAGTACAACCCCAAGAACACCATCCCAACCGTGAAGCATGGAGGTGCAAACATCATTCTTTGGGGATGCTTTTCTGCAAAGGGGACAGGACGACTGCACCGTATTGAGGGGAGGATGGATGGGGCCATGTATCACGAGATCTTGGCCAACAACCTCCTTCCCTCAGTAAGAGCATTGAAGATGGGTCGTGGCTGGGTCTTCCAGCATGACAACGACCCGAAACACACAGCCAGGGCAACTAAGGAGTGGCTCCGTATATGCAACGATTACAACGATTTTAATTTGGTCTATAAAATAATGAGCAAATCATCTGAGTATGTTATTATTTAATGACTAATATTCATTGTAAAAGTTGATTAAATTTTTTTTTATTTTTTTTATTTAACCTTTATTTAACCAGGTAGGTCAGTTGAGAACAAGTTCTCATTTGCAACTGCGACCTGGCCAAATTTGTGCCGGGGACATGGCAAAACGAACATGTGTGCCAAATACAAAGTGGTTAAAATACAAAATAATATCTTTAAGACCTATTTTTTATATGTATATGATAAGGAAGACCTAAACCTATAATTCAAAGCCTTTTTGCATAAACTTTTGAAATATTTTACATCAAATATGAAGTAGGATTTCCTCTGGACATTAAAAGGCACCGGTTAACAGGATTGACTCAATTCACAGCTATTTCCCATTGGCCGTTTGATCTAAACTCTGTCTCACCTGTGCAGTTGGGTCTGAGGTGCAGGACAGAGGTCCCAATGACAGGTTTCCCATCTGGAGTAGAGCACCAGCAGTACCCAGTCTGGTTGTGGCACTGCACCTGAGAAAGTGGGACATTTGTCAGAACCTATGTTTTGCCAATTTAAAGGGTAGCCATAGACCGTTCACTCTGCTACGGTCCGGCAAATGGTACCGAAGCATCGGCTCTCGGACCAACAGGCTCCGAGACAGCTTCTACCCCCAAGCCATAAGACTGCTAAATAGTTAATTAAATGGTACCCGGACTATTTGCACTGATCCTATGCACACTCACAAGACTGTATATATAAACACACACACACTACATTGACACTCTCACACAAAACCCACACACATTCACATACACTACATACAGACACAACATAAATACACACGCACACTTTTTACTCTCATCATACACTGAGTGTACAAAGCATTAGGAAAACCTTTTTGAATGCACACGGGAAACTGTTAAGTGTGAAAAACCCAACAGCGTTGCCGTTTTTGACACACTCAAACCAGTGCACCTGGCACCTACTACCGTACCCTGTTCAAAGGCACTATTATGTCATGCCCATTCACCCTCTGAATGGCACAATCCACGTCTCAGTTGCCTCAAGGCTTAAAGATCCCTCTTTAACCCGTCTCCTCCCCCTCATCTACACTGATTGAAGTAGATGAATCTGATAGCTTTTTAGCTATTGAAGTATTTCTCTGCCATCGACCTGTATAGTATAGTTAACCATCCAACATCCACCAATGTATAGTGTACATATTCAGCCATCCACCCATACTATGCAATGTCTTTTTATTGCTTTTCTTTTTTTTTTTTTTTTGCACTCCAGATATCTTGTATTTCTATACTTTTTCATACTGCCGCTCTATGTATCATGTACCGTGTATCTGTCTTTTGTGTACTTTTGTTGTGGCATTTTACACCTGCCCTGTGTTTTGTTGTAGCTGCTTGACAAAGAAATTTCCCCCCCGGGGGATCAATAAAGTACCTATCTATCTATCTATCTATCTATCTATCTATCTATCTATCTATCTATCTATCTATCTATCTATCTATCTATCTATCTATCTATCTATCGCTTTCACCTGAATTCACCAAATGTTTTGTACACTCAGTGTATGCTGCTGCTACTCTGTTCTTTATTTAACTTATTTTAAATATCTAAAATAAGATTATCTATCTTGATACCTAGTCACTTTACCCTGCCTTCATGTACATATCTACCTCAAATATCTTATTATTATCTATCCTGATGTCTAGTCACTTTACCCTGCCTTCATGTACATATCTACCTCAAATACCTTATTATTATCTATCCTGATGCCTAGTCACTTTACCCTGCCTTCATGTACATATCTACCTCAAATACCTTATTATTATCTATCCTGATGTCTAGTCACTTTACCCTGCCTTCATGTACATATCTACCTCAAATACCTTATTATTATCTATCCTGATGTCTAGTCACTTTACCCTGCCTTCATGTACATATCTACCTCAAATACCTTATTATTATCTATCCTGATGCCTAGTCACTTTACCCTGCCTTCATGTACATATCTACCTCAAATACCTTATTATTATCTATCCTGATGCCTAGTCACTTTACCCTGCCTTCATGTATATACCTACCTCAAATACCTTATTATTATCTATCCTGATAACTAGTCACTTTACCCTGCCTTCATGTACATATCTACCTCAAATACCTTATTATTATCTATTCTGATGCCTAGTCACTTTACCGTGCCTTCATGTACATATCTACCTCAAATACCTTATTATTATCTATCCTGATGCCTAGTCACTTTACCCTGCCTTCATGTACATATCTACCTCAAATACCTTATTATTATCTATCCTGATGCCTAGTCACTTTACCCTGCCTTCATGTACATATCTACCTCAAATACCTTATTATTATCTATCCTGATGTCTAGTCACTTTACCCTGCGTTCATGTACATATCTACCTCAAATAGCTAGTACCTCTGCACATTCATCTGGTGCTGGTACTCCTTGTATATACTGTATATAGCTGTACTGTATATAGCTGTACTGTATATAGATGTACTGTATATAGCTGTACTGTATATAGATGTACTGTATATAGCTGTACTGTATATAGCTGTACTGTATATAGCTGTACTGTATATAGATGTACTGTATATAGATGTACTGTATATAGCTGTACTGTATATAGCTGTACTGTATATAGCTGTACTGTATATAGATGTACTGTATATAGCTGTACTGTATATAGATGTACTGTATATAGCTGTACTGTATATAGCTGTACTGTATAGCTGTACTGTATATAGCTGTACTGTATATAGCTGTACTGTATATAGCTGTACTGTATATAGCTGTACTGTATATAGCTGTACTGTATAGATGTACTGTATATAGCTGTACTGTATATAGATGTACTGTATATAGATGTACTGTATATAGCTGTACTGTATATAGCTGTACTGTATATAGCTGTACTGTATATAGATGTACTGTATATAGCTGTACTGTATATAGCTGTACTGTATATAGATGTACTGTATATAGCTGTACTGTATATAGCTGTACTGTATATAGATGTACTGTATATAGATGTACTGTATATAGCTGTACTGTATATAGCTGTACTGTATATAGCTGTACTGTATATAGCTGTACTGTATATAGCTCCATTCTTGTGTATTTTATTCCCCTTGTGTTACCATTGTTTGGGGGGAAGGGCTCATAAACAAGCATTTCACAGTAAAGTCTACACCTGTTGTATTTGGCGTATGTGACAAATACAATTTGATTTGCTATGATTTTCTGTAATTTGAAAGACCGACAGTACCTGCAGGAAGCTTCCGTCCGCACTGCATTCTGGGATGGTGTGGCTGCGGACGCTGGACTCCAGGGCCCGACTACGAGCCAGCTGGCACTTGGACTGGGTGGAATCTGAAGGGGGATGTCCAGCAATGACCTGTACTACTTCCATTGGCATATATAATCAATGCAGAAGTGTGTATAGATTGTGTGTACTGTTTAAAATGCAGAAGTGTGTATAAATTGTGTGTATTGTATACAGTGTATAGATTGTGTGTACTGTATACAGTGTGTATAGATTGTGTGTACTGTATACAGTGTGTATAGATAGAAAAATCTAAAAATCAGTTTTGTTTTGTCATTATGGGGTATTGTGTCATTATGGGGTATTGTGTCATTATGGGGTATTGTGTCATTATGGGGTATTGTGTCATTATGGGGTATTGTGTCATTATGGGGTATTGTGTCATTATGGGGTATTGTATTGTATTGTGTGTAGATTGCTGAGGAAATTGTTTTATTTAATCCATTTTAGAATAAGGCTGTAACACAACAAAATGTGGAAAAATTCAAGGGGTCTGAATACTTTCCGAAGGCACTGTACATGGTGAATAATAGATGGTATGTATATATGTGAATAGTGTGAATACGTGTGTATAGATGGAGGCCTCTATGAATTACTTTCATAGAATGTACACAGTATGTACACCAAAGGGTGCTTACCTGCACAGTGTGCTCGTTGTGCCGTCCTTAGTTGAGTGTTGACGCACTGGGCTCTCTGGAAGGCACACAGCGACTTATAAAGGTGTCCGTTGCTGCCACATACTGTCCGGTGGCGCCCCCTTTGGCAGTCCAGCGCACAGCCCCTGGGCCACATGTTTTCTGTGATCAGAAACGGCTGGACACAGGCAGTACAATGCAATTACACAATACTGACTTGTACTCCCACATGACACACTTTGACCCCCAGCAGCGCGTACTGCATCAAAGAGATTGGAAAAAGAGCAGAGTAGGGCTCATACCAAAGTTGTGTGACAAATTTGAACACGGGTAAATAAACGTTTGGAGTGAATTGGTGTGGACAGGCTTAAGCAGAGTGAGTCAGAGAGAGGGAATGAAATATTTGTTGGTGCCGTGGCTAGTGAATACTCTGTCTGCTGCTTGTCTGGCGCATGAACAGCGTTTCAGTGTCACGCTAGGAAAAGCTGAGAAAGGGAGAGCATAAAGGATCAGCACTGCAGCAGTCAACACATGGACAAAGTATGTGAACACTAGTGTGTGTGTGTGTGTGTGTGTGTGTGTGTGTGTATATATACAGTATCAATCAACGGTTTGGACACAGCTACTCATTCAAGGGTTTTTCTTTATTTTTACTATTTTCTACATTGTAGAATAATAGTGAAGACATCACAACTATGGAATAACACATATGGAATCATGTAGTAACCAAAAAAAGTGTTAAACAAATCAAAATACATTTTATATTTGAGATTCTTCAGTCGCCACCCTTCTCCTTGACAACTTTGCACACTCTTGGCATTCTCTCAACCAGCTTCATGAGGTAGTCACCTGGAATGCATTTCAATTAACAGATGTGCCTTGTTAAAAGTTAATTTGTGGAATTTCTTTCCTTCTTAATGCGTTTGAGCCAATCAGTTGTGTAGTGACAAGGTAGGGGTGGTATACAGAAGATGGCCCTATTTGGTAAAAGACCAAGTCCTTATTATGGCAAGAACAGCTCAAAAAAGCAAAGAGAAATGACAGTCCATCATTACTTTAAGAAAAATGTCTTAAAAAAAATTGAAAGTTTCTTCAAGTGCATTCTTAAAAACCATCAAACGCTATGATGAAACTGGCTCTCATGAGGACCGCCACAGGAAAGGAAGACCCAGAGTTACCTCTGCTGTAGAGGATAAGTTCATTAGAGTTCACAGCCTCAGAAATTGCAGCCCAAATAAATGCTTCACAGAGTTCAAGTAACAGACACATCTCAACACCAACTATTCAGAGGAGACCGTGTGAATCAGGCCTTCACAAATTGCTGCAAAGAAAACACTACTAAAGGACACCAATAAGAAGAAGAGACTTGCTTGGGCCAAGAAACACGAGCAATGGACATCAGACCGGTGGAAATTTGTCCTTTGGTCTGATGAGTCCAAATCTGAGATTTTTGGTTCCAACCGCAGTGTCTGTGTGAGATGCAGAGTAGGTAAACAGATGATCTCTGCATGTGTAGTTCCCACCATGAAGCATGGAGGAGGAGGTGTGCTGTGCTTTGCAGGGGGTGCTTTGCTGGTGATACTGTCTGTGATTTATTTAGAATTCAAGGCACACTTAACCAGCATGGCTTCCACAGCATTCTGCAGCGATACGCCATCCCATCTGGTTTGCGTTTAGTGGGACTATCATTTGGTTTTTAACAGGATAATGACCCAACACACCTCCAGGCTGTGTGAGGGATATTTGACCAAGAAGGAGAGGGATGAAGTGCTGCATCAGAGGACCTGGCCTCCACAATCACCTACCTCAACCCAATTGAGATGGTTTGGGATGAGTTTTTTTCACCTATATTTAACCAGGTTGGACCGCAGAGTGAAGGAAAAGCAGCCTGTGCTCAGCATATGTGGGAACTCCTTCAAGATTGTTGGAAAAGCATTCCAGGTGAAGCTGGTTGAGAGAATGCCAAGAGTGTGCAACGCTGTCATCAGGGCAAAGGGTGGCTACTTTGAGGAATCTAAAATCTAAAAATATATTTAGATTTGTTTAACACTTTTTTGGTTACTAGATGATTCCATGTGTTATTTCATAGTTTTGAAGTCTTCACTATATTTCTACAAATAAAGAAAAACCCTTGAATGAGTGTGTGTCCAAACTTTTGACTGGTACTGTATATCTTGGCCTTCAACTGCACCTGTGAGAGCTGGTTTTGCTAGCTAACTGCTCTGTAAATAAACAGGCCTAATTGAGGGGACGGTTCCAGACCCTTCAGGCTCTCCTCACTCCCCTGCCTGTCAACTGTGGGCTCAGTATGTATTGGCTGGAGTAAACATGGCTGGAGTAAAGTACTGTATTTTGCAGGCCTGCATCCAGAGGGAAGATGCTGGAACATTTCAGTTCTGTCATCTGAATATTGCTCTAATACTGGACCATATACCACACATGCATGACCTCTAAAATCTCTTGCCTGTCCTTGAGTCACTACTTGAGTACATGACACACACCATCCTAGAGAATGTGACACTTATTGCCATCATGAGAGCAAGGCTCTTTTGTGCAGAACAGGACTGCTGTGCGAGGGCTTTCCATGTATCCCTGCTATGGTATGGCTATACTGCAGCTTTCTCCAGACTTCTTCATAGGGACAGTGGTATCCCTAATCGTTAGTGGGATGCCAAGACTGCATTCGATAAACTTCTATTGACACACCATGTGTCTTTTTAACATCAACATTCCAGTGAGGTGGGCGGAGGAGAGACGAGAACAGAGGAGAGAGAGGTACTCAGACCGCAGCCCGAAGGCTTGTGCTAAATTGCGAACACATGCTGCCCAGTGCCAGACATCGTACTTAAAGCTAGGTATCATATCACACATGGGTCCATCTCTTGTCGTTGGCCTTTCCACTCAGATAACCCTGGACCCAGACCATGGCCTCTTCCCTCCCCGAGCCCCAGCCATCCTCCAGGCTCTATCTTCAATACGTCTTTGTCTACCGCTCTGCCTCACACTCTGTCATAGCTCAGCAAATTTGCCATGGTGTGCGTTTCACTGTTTACATAATTTTCTCTGATTGAAAAAAAAACTCTGCTGCTGAAAGGACTGCCTGTGCTGCTAGGTCAGGGCATTACTTAATCGATTGATTCCTTGTGGAGGAAAGCATATACATTGAATATGCGTGTTCATGTTGGAGAGCTCCGAGATCGAGGTAGTGTCCTCATTGTGGACGGAGGACAGGGGAGATAGCTTTCTATCGAGGAGTTCGCTGTGTTGAGTACCACCGTCTAGACTGGCAGGCAGACAGACAGACAGAGGGGTGTCCAGGTGCAAAGTGTAGCTAGTGGCCTTGAGAAGTATTCTCTGTCCAGGTGCAGTGTTACAACATGTCCAGGCTACAATTAGTGTCAGTGTTCTAGGCAGAGTGTTGAGCACTGCAGTGGACGAACAAGGTGGCAGTGTTTTAGGCCTCTCGAGAGGGTCGCTTTAGAGTTGATGAAATACTATGTTTTGGCTAAGACTGTGAAACGCTGCTGAAAAACTTTAAATTTTTATTTTTACATCCATAGCCCCCTCCCGTCGTATGCGGAGTAAAAGTAGTGAGAGCAGTGAATCAGTCTCTTGTGAAGAGTTATTCATTAATCCCTATGGAATGGCAGAACGGCTGGACAATTTATCTTGCGCCTGTAGAATACAACCAACCAAACATTGCGCGCACCCTGACCCGCTAAACAGGTGCACTTTCACAGCGGAGTCGTGTACAAGTACACCTTTTCTCACAATTCAAAATTGGCATGGTAACCAAACACACGGAAACTTGTAAACACATGTACTGTATGCACATACTCAAACACATACAGTGCCTTCAGAAAGTATTCATACCCCTTGACTTATTCCACATTTTGTTGTGTTACAGCCTGAATTCAAAATGGATAAAATAGATGCTCACCCATCTACACACAATACCCGATAACGACAAAGTGAAACATGTTTTTAGACATTTACTCCAACTGAAAGCAGACTGAAGTAAGTTTTCCTCTAGGATTTTCCCTCTATTCAGTTTATTTGTATCCTAAAAAACTCCCTAGTCCTTGCCCATGACAAGCATATCCATAACATGAGGCAGTCACCACTATTCTTGGAAATAGAAAGAGTGGTACTCAGTCATGTGTTGGATTTGCCCCAAACATAACACTTTCTATTCAGGACAGGAAGTTCATTTCTTTGCCGCATTTATTGCAGTTTTACTTCAGTGCCTTCTTGAAAACAGGATGCATGTTTTGGAATATTTTTATTCTGTACAGGCTTCCTTCTTTTCACTCTTTCATTTACAGTAGGTTAGTAATGTGGTGTAACTACAATGTTGTTGATCCATCCTCAGTTCTCCTATCACAACCATTAACAGTTTTGTAGCCCGGACTTTGAGCTGTTAGCCGTTAGCCTGAGACCCTACTATTTGCTGAGGGAATTCACGGTAGATCGGATCACAACCTTGTCCACCTCACCCCACTCTAAAGGCCTATGGTCCAACAGCAGCCTGCGATCACTAGAACCATTAGGAGATGGTCCCCGGAGGCGAATGAGGCCCTACAGGACTGCTTTGAAACAACAGACTGGGATGTGTTCTGTGAGGCTCATGGGGAGGACATTGATGGACTTACTGACTGCATAACGGACTATATCAATTTTTGTGTAGACAACACTGTACCCACCATGAAGGTACGCTGTTTTCCAAATAATAAATCCTGGGTCACCAGCGACCTGAAGGCCCTGCTGAATGAGAAGAGGGCCTTCAAGGAGGGGGACATGAACAAATTGAAATGCGTCCAGAGGGAGCTGAAGTTGCGGATTGCTGAGGGGAAGAGAGGGTATAAGGAGAAGATGGAGGACAAGCTGAGGCAGAGCCAAGTGAGAGAGGTGTGGAAGGGTATGAGAAACATCACTGGCTTCAAAAAGTCAAACAGTGGGCAGACGGAGGGGACCCAGGACAGAGCCAATGAGCTGAACCAATTTTTTAACAGGTTCGATACTGGCCCTGTCCACCTCCCCTCCAGCTCCCCAGGCCACACACCCTCACGGCTGTCCCACCCCCACTTTGCTCACAACACCTCAGAATCAGCGACCCCCTCCCCACCTCCGCCCCTGCTCCCTCTGCACTGATCCTCAACACCCCCCTTCCCCCCACCTGGGCTGGCTTTCACCACCAACCAAGTGAAGAGAAAGCTGGAGAGACTACATCAGTGGAAAGCGGCGGGCCCTGATGGCATCAGCCCAAGGGTGCTTAGGGTCTGTGCTGACCAACTGTGTGGAATACTCCAGCGACCCTTCAACCTTAGCCTGAGCCTGGAAAGGGTCCCTGTGCTGTGGAAAACACCCTGCCTCGTCCCAGTGCCCAAGAAGGCGCACCCCACTGTCCTGAATGACTTCAGACCTGTAGCGCTAACATCCCACATCATGAAGTGGGTGAGAAGATGAAGAGGATGAAAGAAGAAGAACCCTTAGTCTCCTGGGTGACGGACTACCTGACCGGTAGGCCACAATTTGTGATAGCTGTGTATCAGAACGGGCAGTGAGCAACACAGGGGCCCCCCAAGGAACGGTCCTGTTCCCCTTCCTGTTCACCCTCTACACCAGATATAACTCTGAAACATGCCACCTACAGAAGTTCTCGGATGACTCCGCAATTGTATGGTGCATCAGGGGTGGGCAGGAGGAGGAGTACAGGAGCACAATCAATGACTTTGTGTTGTGGTGTGAGCAGAACCACCTTCAGCTCAACATCTGCAAAACAAAGGAGATGGTGGTGGACTTCAGGAGAACCAAGGCCCAACTGACTGCAGTCCCTATACAGGGGATGCATGTGGAAATGGTTGGGTCATACAAGTTCCTGAGAGTCCATATGGACAACAGGCTGGAATGGGCTGGTAACACCGGGGCTCTGTACAAAAAGGGCCAGAGCCGACTACTTTCTGAGGAGACTCAGGTCCTTCAACGTGTGCAGTAAACTACTGCATACCTTCTACCTGTCTGTGGTGGCCAGTGCAATCTTTTTTGCAGTGGTGTGCCAACATAAAAGCCGGTGATGCTTCTCGGGTAAATAAGCTGATCAGGAAGGCTAGTTCTGTTCTGGGGATTAGCCTTGACACTCTAGAGGAGGTGGCGGAGAGACGGATCCTGGCCAAACTGCTGGCCATCATGGACAACGTCACCCACCCTCTGCATGCCATGGTTGACCCAGAGGAGCAACTTCAGTCACAGACTGATCCCACCACGGTGTGCCAGAGAGCGCTACAGGAGGTCCTTCCTGCCGGCGGTTATTAGACTATTTAATGCCTCACCGGGGTTACGTGCCATCGGCAACATAGACCTGGAACTGTTGGGGTGTTAGGACCTAGTTCCACAATTATGCATCCATCTGTGAGAAACTCTGGTCTGTAATCACTCATTCAGTCAGGACTTATTTATTCATTCAGGTCTGTATATACATATTCATGTACAATTGTTACATCATATCACGTGCAATATTGTAAGTAATTCTTGGACTGAACTTACGTAGTCATTCACTCAGGAATGCATATTAGTATGCTGTCAGTTGTATCTTTTTTAATTGCTTTTAGTATATTGAATGTGCAATACGTGCAGTTATGTGTAATTAAAACCTGCGCACTAAGGACTGTATTTTAAGGGAATTACTATTATTACCCTAAATTATAATCATACACAAATGTAACTACTTAAGTATCTCTTCCTGTCATTTACCTGTACAGATAATATAACCATGCAAATATTAATTTACCTGTAAATTTACCTGTACAGTTAATTTAACCATGCAAAATATTCACTTACCTGTTCATTTAACCAGTCTGTATATTAAGTAAACTATTATTACCCTCACTTATATCATACGCACTTACAGCTATTTAAGTATTTATCTGCCATCAACCTGTATAGTATAGTTAACCATATATCTATATCAACTTGCAATATTTTTTTTCTTATTATTAAATTATTTAATTTTTTCACCTAACACTAACAATGTATAGTGTACATATTCAGCCATCCACCCATACTATGCAATGTATTTTTTGCACTCCAGACTTCTTGTATTTTTATACTTTTTCATACTGCCGCTCTATGTATCATGTATCTGTCTTTTGTGTATTTTCGTTCTGGCATTTTGCACCTGCCCTGTGTTTTTTCGTAACTGCTTGACGAAGAAATTTCCACTCGGGGATCAATAAAGTACCTATCTATCTATTACATTCTGGTGAAATCCCAGAGCAGTTCCCTTCCTCTCCAGCAACTGAGTTAAGGACGGGGTGTATTGATAAACCATCCGAAGTGTAATTAATAACTTCACCATGCTCAAAGGGATATTCAATGTCTGCTCTTTATTTTTTTAAGCCATCTACTAATAGGTGCCCTTCATTGAATTTCTCAGATTCCACTCCATGGCTTGGAGGTAGGCGCAGCCCCTACACACTGATCTTGGATCAGCGTGTCATACTCTGGTACTGACCATAACCATTTATGATATGCAACTAAACTGACTTTAGATCATTTTGAGAGCTCTATGACTCAAGGTAACTCTTAATTCGTGGATGTAGCCAAACTGAAAGAAAAGTTTCAGCGTTGCTTGAGAAGGAATCCACAACTGTCTATTGTAGTCTACTTCACTCAGCCAGAGCACAGATGTAATAGTTTTGCACTCACGTTTAGTTTTAATATTTTTTAAATGCACCGTCGTTTATTGGATGTTGGTTTAAGTTCGGGTGACAATCACAGAAAGAGAATAAAAATATAAATTCACGCTAGACTACGTCTCAAACTGAGCACTTCTGATGAATCCTTGAGGACTTACCGGTGACCTGTCAATGTGAATAGACTCTGAGAAGAGGATGATGAGCAGCAGGCGACAGGTGAAGGTGAGCGCCAGCATACTTCCCACAGCCGCAGCCCGGGCGCGTGGCTCCGCTAGAGGTGTGGCGCGCGCTGTGGCAAGTCGCCAGACAAGACAGCTTTTGGTACCGCGAGAAAAGTTAAAGATTTGTATCTTTCTTTTCACTTTCAGCAGGCCATTTTGTTGGTAAGCGGACGAACTCTTCACAGGTGGCACGACAAAACGGTTAGTTGTCAAATTGTTACACTTTTACGCAAAACCGGTGGCAAGTGATGGATAATCAGAAATAGTTCACGGCGAAATACATTCAAAACCTACACTATAATTGTAAATATGGTTGTCTGTCATCCTGGATTTGAGCGCAGACTATATGAGCATCAGGACCTCCCCTGTCAAATCCCTACCATGGCTTTATCCCCAAGTAGCCACCCCCCTTCCGTTCGACGTGTCCGTAACTGCTGCACAACTGGGACAGGTTGCCATACTTTAGGCCTACTTGTTCACAGTGGGCTATTGTATTAAAAGTAGTTAAAGTAATAAACATAGTATTTTTATCTACATCCAATAGTGTTTTATAAACGTCAATAGGCCCGTTTGCTGAGGTAAAGACGGTCTACTACTACTACTACTAGTGGGCCTAAGTCTCCCTCGCGTGGACATAACCATGCAGACTAAGCAGCCTACACTTATCTTACCAGGAGGAAATGACTATTTGCTTATTTAAAAAGTAGTATGTGTATGCCCATTAAGTGTCCAGAGTAAAATATTACCATTTGCATAGGCTATGTAGATCTAGTTAAATAAAAAAATATATATATATATATTTAGAAGTAGGCCTAGAGAAGGGGGGAAAAAAGACAAGGAAGTAGTAGCATTTTATAAGGAAACTTTATGTGTGCTGTGAAATTCACTTTTAGACAGAAGGCCGTTTTGCAGTTTCCAGTACAGCAGATAAGGTTTGATATTAAAGAGTACAAAAAAGAAGAAATCACAATTCCAAAGCTCAATGCTCTCCAACCTTGCAGGTAAAAGTACAAGCTTTTGGCCCAAGTCTTCTTTTTATTTATTTTTTCTACAATCCCTCTGGCTCGCTTCCCCCTCCCCTAAGCTCCTCGACCCCTCCCCTAAGCTCCTCGGCCCCTCCCCTAAGCTCCTCGGCCCCTCCCCTAAGCTCCTCGGCCCCTCCCCTTTACAAAGATTAAAGAAATAAAACAAAATGTCTTACACTTAATTTAGTCAATGAATTTCTTCAAATCAATTCCCGCCATGAACTCAGTGATATTGGATATAGATGATTGCATAGATTGGCAGACAGTAATTTCCTTTTATTTAAGACATAATGGAATGTTTATTAAGACTCTGGCCCCTCCCTTTGTCCTCGTTTATGCCGTCTTGCTGCTGAGAGAAGACAGACAAGGAGATGGAGGGATGAGAGAGAGAGAGAGCGAGAGACAGGGCTGTAGCCACTAACAGGCACATATTTTGTTCTCCCATTGTTTCCAACTGTAACGCAGTGTTCCTATAGAAACAATTCAGCCGATGGTAGTGTTGGGCCTTCACTTTGTCCATGTAAGCTTTACATGACCTAACATGCTGTGCTTCCAGGGAATATTTCTTAATATGTTCATCAGTTGAAACTATAATAAATGAATAGATTGGGTGAATATGAGCACCTTATATGCCTCCATGTCAAAGTGATATATCACGAAAGCAAAGTTTCATAAATGCCAACATGTTTATTCTATGTGATGTTTACATAGCTATAAAGGCCTCATGTATACTTCCTTCAACTAAATTGTCACCATGTCTTTAATATGACAGGATTCCATATTTGACCGTTGAAAAAAACAACAACCGCTTAATCCAAATGGAGACTCACAGTAACTCAAACCCTAGCTACGGTGCTCAATGTGCGAAACTTTTTTTGCTCTATTTGTTGTTTTTGATTTTAAAAAAATGCCACTTTTTTGGCCCTACAAGCCTGCGATGAGTATTCTGTGTTGCGTACTGGAAAAATAAGTATGTACAGCACTGAACCCACTTACTCACATATGCTGGAGAAAAGAAACAAACAAACATGAAAAGGAAAGAGTTGAGGTTAGATACCCGAGTTCCACTTATCCAGCAAAAACGCAGTACGGGTACATGTCATTACTCTCTGTTCAACCCCTGACCCCCTACCCTTCATATATCTCTGTATTCTAATACACAAACTCTCCTCCACCCCCCCCCCCCCCCAGCAAGATAAAATAAACACAAAAAGTTGTATAAGAATCAGAATAGCTCGTGCCCCACTCCCCCCCATCCTCAAGGCAGAGGGTGAAGATGGGACTTGAGTTCCCATCCTGTCCTGACCCCAGAAGTGCACCTGTGGTTGCTAGTTTTCACCCCATAATATGATTTGATTGTAGTTGATCTGTGAATAAAGTAAGTTGCGCTCAATATCCGCTTGCGACAGCCAACCAGTTTGAGATGAAAACCTGAACACTCAGGGGCACTGCAGGACCAGAACCTAGAGGGAGCAGTAGCTCTGTCCACCAATCACGTCCCAGGACTCTCCACCTGCAGCCCCTCCCTCTTCTATAGAGCCAATCAAACCACTAGCTTCAGACTCACTCCCCTCTTCTCTCCTCCTCCCACTGCTCCCAGTGACTGCAGGCTAGACATAGAGGGGTGGAGAGTGTCTACTCTGCATTGGGCTTGACAGGCCACTATGTACCCCCCCCCCCCCCTTCCACCCCAAAGCTCATCCCATCCCCCTCTCTCTCTCCCCCTCTCTCTCGCTCTCTCCCCCAGTGGTGTGCTCTTAGAGGTCACTCTCCCCGTAGAGGGCGGTGGAGAAGGACATGTAGTCGAGGGCTCCAGGCTTCACATCGGGGCCAGAGTAGGGCGCCATGCGGGCGATGCAGTACTCCGCCTGGTCTGGAGGCAGCTCTCGCCTCAGCTCCTCAGCCGTGATGAAGTTCTGACAGAGAGGGAAAGAGAGGGAGGGACGGTGAATAACAGAGTGATAGTTGAGTAATAATAGTTTGTCTATTTCAGCTGCACCACACATTCTCTCTCTCTCTCTCTCTCTCTCTCTCACACACACACACGCACAACACGAGCCCAACACCATTCCACCCCCCACATCCACAAAACCCCTCACCTTGTCTGCAGCCAGGATCTTGAAGGAGGCGATGACCTGGTCGGCTGTGTCTGTGTCCGTGGTCTCTCGGGACATGAAGTCTATGAAGGCCTGGAAGGTGACCACTCCGCTGTTGTTGGGGTCCACTACGCCCATGATGCGGGCAAACTCTGCATCGCCCTGGAAACCATCACCACAGGTTAACCCAGACACACCAATAGGAAATCGAAGTCATAATTGACCAATGACCAACCTCCAAGCAATATTATCACTAATTAATTAAACATTTAACTTATCCATTTAAGTTGAATTTGACAACATGCCTCAACGATAAAGGTTGTGTTAACATCTGCTAGGAGCAGGGTTGTTAAGAGAGATTGTATTACAAGAGACAGTTAACTACAACAGTAAGGGTCTTATTCTAAACTCAAGACAGAGGGAGAAAAGAAAGATTGAGAGAGGAGAGAGAGCAGAAACAGCAGAAGACAGTACCAGGCTGTTTCCAGTGGCAACGAGCAGAGCGCGGTAATTGTCCATGTCCATCTGCCCTGTGCGCTTCTGTTCCCAGGGACCCAGAGAGATGGAGGAACAGATATGGATGGAAAAGGAGAGCAACCAGAGGGAGCGTGGATTTGAGGACAGAAAAGTACAAGAGGAAGACATGAGCAGATAGAAGCATGGAAAGAGGAGGAACAGAGGAGGGGAGGTGTGGAGAGGTGAGTAATGTGAGGGGAGTGAAAAAAATGAAAAAAGCAAAAACAACGTTAAGAGAGAGGAGTCAAATCAAGGCAATAAAAGCAGCAGTGTTGGAGCCGAGGCTGGAGTGGAGGCCAGTGAGTGAGTGAAATGAGAGTGAATGATAGCACAGGCAAGTAAAGAGCCAGGCAGAGAGCGCCCCCAGCAGGTTAGACAGGGGTAACAGCAGCATCCCCTCTTTCCTCTGCTCTCGCGCCCCGGCTTGTCTGTGCTCCTTACCGTTTTGTTACTCTCAACATCGTAGCCCAGGCTGATCAGGCACGCCTTGAACTCCTCAGCCATCAGGCCCCCGCTGTGGTCCTGTGAGGTCACCATCAGCCAATTACAGAGCACACCATGACGACGGACACCATGATGGACCAATCGCAACACAGGGATGCCAGATTGGGCGTGGCCAGGTGATGATGGGACCACAGCATGCAAATGGACGGATATATGTTGACGATGGACAGACATGGTGGGGACAGAGACAAACGGACGTTAGACGATAAACAATGACACCAGCTTATGGAGGAAAAACCCATCTGTTATACTAGACACACTGACAGGCACACCAGTGTCTCCAAAAGAGAGCAAAGGCAATGCTATGCAAGTGCTTACGAACACATATGCGATACTCAAGCACCGTTTAACTGTGACCCCTATATATCTTTATGTCCTCAAAGACCACTCTAGTGCTAGTGACAGGACAGCTTTGTCCCAAATGGCACTATAACCCTCAAATTCAACTCTGGACCTCGAAGTTCCACTGTTCCCCTCTAATCAAGGACTGATTATGACCTGGGACACCAGGTGTGTGTGTGTGCAATTAACTCTCACGTAGAACAGAACAACTCGTAAAGTAATAGTTGAATACCTGCGCCCTATATAGTGCGCCATATGTGCCCTGGTCAAAGGTAGTGCACTACATAGGGAATAGGGTGCCATTTAGGACGCAGCCTCTGCCTTGACGTTGAGCCAGACACAGCATGCATAAAGACAGTGAGGTGAAGTGATGAGGTATGGTCTTGTGGGATGGGTGAGGTGAACCCACCCCCCCCCCCTCTCAGTGCACTCAGCTCCACTCTACACAGCCCCAACCACCTCCAACCCAGGGTGAAACACTACTAGTTCCACCAGTGAATGTCAACAAACAACAAGGAATAGGTTTGTCCTCACAAGTCTAGTCCATTTCTTACTCCCACCTGAGTTTCCCTTCTGAAATAAGAGGGGGACTTAAGTACTATTGCATAAGACTTAAGAACATGAACATACAAGAGTTAAGAGCTTAAGACCCTTTCCCTAGAGTAAGACCCTCAACTGCAAAAGCTGTTGGCAATAATAAATGTTATTTTATACAAAAAGATGCCCTCCTGATCCCCCATGTTGACCCCTGACCTTGTCAAAGTGGTTGAAGGAAGTGCGGTACTCATGTAGCTGCTCCTGGCTGATGCCCTTGGCGTCACGGGTCAGGATCTGGTTCTCAATCTCGTTGATGGTGCGGGCGATGGTGGTGAGGAGCTGCTCCCAGCCCACCCGCAGGTGCTGAGATGGAGGGATGCAGGGAGAGAGAGAAAGAGATGGACAGAGAGAATATATGTGTTAAAGGTTAAACACATGAAGAAGAAACGGTATTGAGTAAGGAGGAGAGATGGTAACAAGCGTAACGTGATATGTAGAACAGAGATGAACTGACAGACAAGAGGGAGGACAGCAAAAACCTCCAGGCTGTCGTTGTAAATAACTATTTGTTCTCAACTGACCCGCCTGGTAAAATAAATAGGTCAAATAAAATATAAAAACAGAAGATAATAATCTGAGAAAAGAATGCAGAAAAACAGTGACCTATTCCACATAGAAAGATAACTAACAGATAGTCGAGAGCAGGACGGTGGGGCCAACTGAAAAGTCAGTATTTTGTGCATCTACCTCCATGGTGTAGGCGGTGTATTTGTTGTCGAAGATGAGGGCCTCCTGGATGAGCTGATGGTCTCCCTCCAGCTGGTCGATGTTGGGCTTATACTCTATGATGCTCTGTTCATACTCTCTCAGGTTCACCAGCTGGTCCTCCAGAGTTCCATTCATCTCAATGGATATCCGCCCAATCTCCTACACACACACACACACACACACACACACACACACACACATTCAAGGATCGGATCCCCAAAAGGCCAGGGCCGATGTGTTTACACTAGACACCAAATGAAAAAAAAAAAAAAGCTGAAACACTAAGGGTCAACCTGGATGCTCAATTTTGTTTCCCATTACAAAACATGTTCCGTTGAATGCCATAATGAACACACCCCAGGAGGCACAGAGCCAATAGAACTAATGACACTAAGGGAGCTGGATCAATCTTATGTGGTATGGGTCGGCACAGTAAGGGTATGTCTCGGTTTCTTTACTGTACCTCCATTTTGGTCTGTATCCAGGGCCCGACGATGTTGGCCTGGGTGGCAAACTTGCGGCGCAGGTGGTCGTTGGACTGCTGCTTGGCCAGCTCCTCCTGCAGGGCCTGGTCACGCTGGGGCACCAGCTGTTCCACCTACAAAACACACCACATGGGGGCGCCACAGTCAGCACAGCACACACTCATGGATTCAATTAAAACCGGCAAAAGCAGTAATTGCACACATAGCATAGCATATATGAACATACGGCCACACATTGAAAACATGCACACACACACACACACACACCTTGTCCCACTTGTTGTCAATACTCTTGGGGGTGATGGTGGTGTAGGGGTTGCCCCCACTCAGCTTAATGCCGTTGTACTGGGCAATCTTCTGCACCTCCGCCTGAATGGCCTGGATGGCCTCCCGCTCCTTGTTGGCCTCTGGGAGGGTAGACTTGAACTGCTCATGGGCTGTGATTAGGCCCTGTAAGAGAGAGGAGGAAGAGAAAAAAAAATAGATAGAGAGATAGAAAACAGAGAAAAAAAAAAAAGGAAATGATGTGAAGAACAAAGTGAAGGGACAGATAAGATCAGCACGTCATTACAGTACGTACCCATATCAGTCAGATTAACTCATGGATACCATGCGTGCAGTATGAAGGAAGTTACCGGTAGTTCCGCAAGCAAATGCTAAGTAGCGTTAGTGCAATTACTGGAAGTCTACAAGTAGGGTACTGTATCTGTAGATTTCCAGTCATTCTAAACGTTTGTTACCCAGTATGAGACTGAATGACAACTTTATTGACAACCTACTGTTAAAAACACAGGTCATGATACATTGTGATAGTGGAGACCCTATGGCGACGCAAGTCAGTAAAGGGTTGGTGATGGGTGTCCCTATGCGTTTACCTGGATCTCTTCGATGTTGTGAACAATGAACATGTCCTGCAGGTCCTCCATGGCCCCCTCCATCCAGTTGTTGAAGGGTGCCGCCCTCTTGGCGTACTCCAGGTACAGCTCGTCAATGGACTCCAGCTGCTTCTCTGTCCTCTGTGGGGGGAGAGACTGGGGTCAGGTGCCTGCTGGGAACACTAGCATCTATGTGACAGGGATTCAACATGAGTCACAGAAGTGGTGCAAGAGAACCCTGGTATTAAGTCTGTATATGTGCTTGTTTGCGTGTGTGTCTACCCATTTTCGCAGTGTAAATGTGTCCTTGTCATGACCTTGTGTGTGAAAGGTGGCTGGCTGGGGGGCATACCTCCAGAGACTCCCTGCGGCTCTGGGTGAGAGACCCCAGGGCGTCCCACTGCTCACAGATCTTCTGACAGCGGGCGTTCACACTGGGGGAGTCGTAGTAGTCCAGCTCACTGAGGCACGGGAAACACACACACACGTAATTATTATCTTTCTACATGAGTCCTACTCAACCTGACCACAATCTCCATCCTTGCATTCTTCTGGATTATTTCTCCAGTCATCTCCCATCCTCTTTAACCCCGCCCCCCATCTCAGTTAATCCCTCCCTCCTGTTCTCACGCTGTCTTACTTGAGTTCCTGTGCGATGGCAGCGATCTGCTCCACGCGGTCCTGGTGGGCGGCCAGGTCAGACTCAAACGCCTCGTGTTTCCTCAGCAGAGCCTTGACCTCCGACAGGCTGGCTGTCTCATAGTCCTTCTGGGTCAGCATGGCCTCCTTACCTGGAGAGAGAAGAAGAGAGGAAAAGAGAAGAAAAGAAGGAGAAAGAGCGAGAGAAAAGGGTTAAAGCCTCATGATATCCAAACCCAAATGAGCTCACTCAAACCCTTACTTCTTCATTATCAATATGGTAAAAGCTCCAGCTAGTACTTTGAGATCTATAGGCAGCATCAACAAATGTATGGGTAAAGTACGGTAAAACATTTTCCAGAAATACCAGTTGGAAGATTCCCAGGAGGAGGGAACAAGCAGGAAATTCTGGAAAACCTAGGAATTTTGGGAAAGTCACTGGAATTTTGCAACCCTAAGGTAGAGTGAGAGTGAGGGAAAAGGAGCAGTGTAGCCTGTACAGTAACTAGTGAGTGTCTCCATACCATCGGTCCAGGACTCGTGGATGGTGGCTTTCTGACGGAACTTCTCAGCCAGGTGGTCGAGTCTCTCCAGGCGACGAATCTCATTGAGCATCCACTCCTCGTAGCCCTTCTCCGCCCCCTCCAGGTTGTGCCATGACCCGTTGATATCCTGCAGCCAGGGAGAGGACACTGTGATCCACCATACAGTATAAATAACACTAGACTGTGTAACATTATTACTCCCTCTGGTGAAATGTCTATATAGATGTACTGGTGATATGTCTGCTGTTGTAAGTCATGTTGTCATGTATTTTTAAACGGTCACAAACCAATTCCCCTTTGTGGGACAATAAAGTGAACTACTATTATAATGATCTAAAGAATACTTTTAGGATGGACATGTGAATTGTCCAATAGATATGGATGGTATCATTGTGAGAAGTAAATCCCATATTTTAATCTTGCACTCCAGTATATCTATTTGCACATCATAATTTGCACATCCTTCATTCCTGTGTTAATGATGATAATCTGTAATTTATTTCACCACTATGGTCTATTTATTGTCCTACCTCCTAACCTTACTGTATTTTGCACTACATTTTGCACTCTGTATATAGATTTTCTATTGTGTTTTTGACTGTTTGTTTACTGTGTAACTCTGTGTTGTTTTTGTCACACTGCTTTGCTTTGTCTTGGCCAGGTCGCAGTTGCAAATGAGAACTTGTTCTCAACTGACCTACCTGGTTAAATAAAGGTGAAATAAAAAAATAGGTACACCTGCTCTATATGTCCAAACAGGCTCGGTTTCTGCAACTAAATGTCTAATAGTGAGTGAGTGAGTGTCCATGCGTCCACCCGCCAGTCCAACTCACCGACACCATGCGTCCCTCGGAGGGCATGAAGGCGGGTCGGTTGCTCAGCCTCAGCTTGGTCTGCAGGGTGTTGAAGTTGATCTCCAGCTGACACTTCTCCTGGACCTTGGGGGGCTTGTGGACGCGGCGGTAGCCCCGGAAGTCCTCCAGCTTCTGTTGCATCTCAGCCATAGTCTTCTCAGGAGCCCGGTTCTCCAGCCACGGGATGGTCCGGCGGATCCACTCCAACAGCTAGGGCAGAGGAGGGGAGGAAAGGGGGATAGAGGGATACAAATAATGAGAGAGAAGTGTGAGAGAAAAGAGAGAAGATGTTTACGCAAGATGAAAACAACTGTAAAGGTAGAAGGGAAGTTTAGAGGAGAAAATGGGGAAATATAACCTATGGACATTACTAGAGGAGCTAGGAAACACAGACAGCCAATCATCTCTCACTGACAGACAAAGAGTAGATGTGTGGTGAGGAGGGAGAGACAGACAGACAGACACAGACAGAGGGGTACTACTCACGTCACTGGCCAGCTTCTCGTAGTCCTCCATCAGGTGTTCATTCTCCTGGTTGACAGCCAACACCTTGCAGATCCTATTGGCTGCAGTCTCAGCCTATCACAGATGAGAATAGTCAGCAGTGCCGATACACAGGTTGCTTGTTATGGATTAGGTCGTCAACTCCCAAGGAGCATGTGCACAAATTGGGTCAGAGTGGGGTCAAACAATTCAGACCAGCTGCCTACCAGTCGTAGACAAAGACAACTGCAGTGCAAGCTCAAACTGAAGGTACTACGTACCGTGTGCTGGCCTTATTCAACTAGAGTTAGTTTAAAGTCTAACTAGACAGGGTGTACTTTCTAGTTTTTAGCTATAAACAACTCAGTAAATATAGTGAAGACACAAAAAACACACACTAGCCGTGACTTGCACTCACACCACAGGTTATTTTAACACCGTGCACACACACAAATCCATTGATTGGCTGCACAGTAGTTAGGGTATAGGGCTAATGCAGCATGCTACAGCTGACACTGGTTAGTTCCATGTACTCTCTGTGTGCCAACGTCTCACTCTGTGCCTAAACAAACTACATGCTTCTCCTGTACAATGGGAGCATTCAGTCACCGGTTCTGTACTGCTTTTGTCCACATCAGCTGGTGTGTTTAGGGACTTAACTTAAACCACTGAAATAAAATAAAAAACAGTAAGAAACTGTATTATGCCTTGGCCTAGGAACTCTTAATAAACACACTATGGAGTAATCTCCATATCAAAAACACATTATACACGTTGAAACAGTTAGTGTTAACATTTGAACCGTCGTTAACAGTGCTTCCCACAAATCAGTTGAAGCTCATTTCATCCCACTTCAGACTATACATTTCATAATTGGTTTGTTAGAGTACCGCCTTAACTGTAGCTATGGGAAACACTGCTAATGATCAGTCTATGGGGCAGAGTTGAAACAGGGCGGTTATAGAGGAAGGAGGAGCGTGTGTTTGTTGTTTCGTAGAGGTGTACTGTGAGCCCAAAGCGCCAGTGACCCTGGCTGGTGTCACAGAGGTCAGGAGTTAAAGGGTGCTCACCTTCTGGGCGCCAGAGAAGGCGTGATAGAAGCAGGAGACATAGGTCATGATGGCCTTCTCGTCGGGCCTCAGCGTGCCCACGATGTCTACACAACCATGGCCAGGCAGTGAGCGGAGGGAGGTAGAGAGAGAGAAAGAAAGAGAAGTGGTGAAGCCAAGCTACCCAAAGGGGGGGGTGAGATGAGGGTTGGGGGGGGGGGGGGGTGGTAGTGAGGGGAGAAGAACCCGGGCTCCACTGCTGCTGCCCCCCCTCCTCACTCTGGGGCCTCCAATGATGCACTGGGGGGAGGAGGGGGGCATTGGGTCACTGTGGGGTTACCACAGTAACCAGGCGAGAGAGAGAGAAAACGTGAGAGAGAGAGAGTCCACCTCGGGAGAGAGGAGGGGTCTGCCAGCGGCCACAATGCAGAGGTTGGGACACACCTCTTCACTCAATACACACACACACACACACACACACACACACAAACACCATGTTTAATCTTCTCTATGCAGATTATAATATTTAAACTGTCAAGCTGGTAATAGCAGAAAAGGTCCTCCAAGTCCTAAAACTAAAGAGAAATGGGTCCACTAGTGTCCATACTGTTTTTAGATTAACGACTGTTTTCCAAAATGAACAATGATTGCCCAAAGGACTGTATGTAACCCAGCATGGGCCCACTAGCAGCTTACTGTGGTGTTCTGTAGTGCAGGTAACAACGGGACTGTGGCAAACAACAGTTACGCACACGCACCTCTCCTGAGACTGGATCTCATAAACAGCTCCTTAATGAATAAAAAACTCATTACAGCACCGTCAGCAGGCTTCCTGTTCTCAGTCCAAAGGGAGAGGAGGAGAGTGAAAAGAGAGAGGGGTGAAAGGAGGAGAAGAATAAGAGGGGGGGGGGGGCAGAGGATGAATACAGCAGACAGATAGAGGGCTAGTTGTGGGAGAGGTTGGATTCTAACAGATAAAACATCTATAAAGAGTTCTCAAACGTTCCTCTGACTGGCCTACTCTGCTCTGACACAAACTGACCCAGGACTGATTGTGGTCAGTGTCTGATTTGATATGATCCATTTAACTACCAAGGGCCCCTGAGGCCTGATCCACACCATCTGAATCACTACACACAGACATGCCACTACACAGGAGCAAGAGAGCCCTTATTACCAGCAAGACTAAGATTCAGTGACTTTTAAGACAGCGTGTGTGTGAGTGGAAGGAGTGTCCCGAACCAGTTTCCGATGAGGCCGACACCAACGCTGTAGGAGAAAGCCATGCTGGAGAGGAGAGGAGCAGAGGGTGGGGGTAGATGTGGAGGACAGGACCAGGGAGGACTAGGGTTAGTATCAGGGCAGGGGGGCGGGTTGGGTGGTTAGGGGTACCTTCTGGGCTCCAGAGAAGGCATGGTAGAAACTGGACACATAGGTCATTATGGCTTTTTCATCCGGACGGGCAGTGTTCACAATGTCTGTAGGGAAACCACAGTTACACACGTAGAGGGAGACGGAGACAGTCACACACGTAGAGGGAGACAGTCACACACGTATAGGGAGACAGTCACACACGTAGAGGGAGACAGTCACACACGTAGAGGGAGACAGTCACACACGTAGAGGGAGACAGTCACACACGTAGAGGGAGACAGTCACACACGTAGAGGGAGACAGTCACACACGTAGAGGGAGACAGTCACACACGTAGAGGGAGACAGTCACACACGTAGAGGGAGACGGAGACAGTCACACACGTAGAGGGAGACAGAGACAGTCACACACGTAGAGGGAGACAGACACACACGTAGAGGGAGACGGAGGGAGGAGGGGGGCTGAAGGAGGGAGGGAGGAGGGGCTGAGGGGACATGGGGGAGCAAAGGGTCTGTGTGTAAGTGTGACCACAGCAGCCGTGATGTCACACACACATCCACCTGCACACTGGAGTCTTGGGATGGAAGAGCAGTCAGATGAATGAATGCAATACAGTATGAATATGCAGAAACACACTACAAGCGCACACACACACACACACACACACACACACACACACACACACACACACACACACACACACAGGAGTAACTGTGCCCCATGCATACCTTCTGCGTCCATCATCTTGGGGATGTCCAGGTACTTCTCAGCCACCTCAAAGGCATTGTTCAGGTTGGTCAAGGGGTCATCCTGAGCAACCAATCAGAGGGTGAGAAAACAAGCCACAGACGTGGCATGCACTCAAAGCGAGATACGTGAGTGAGTGTTGACAGAGTATGTGTTGATCAACTCACCTTCCTTAGCTTATCGTAGTCAATGAGCTCTGGCCTGTGTCTGTGGATCAGAGCGTTGAAGGCAAGGCCATCCTTCCAGCTGTCAGTGTGAGAGAGAGAGAGACAGAGACAGAGAGAGAGATCAGAAAGAGAGAGATCAGAAAGAGAGAGATCAGAAAGAGAGAGATCAGAAAGAGTTCTACGAAGCACAGCCATTGGTTATGCACATACTTCTAACGTCTATTCTACGTTTCGCCAGCAGAGGGCAGCCTTTCTAGAAGAGCTGCTGGAGTTTGCGGGTGACGCAATGCTTGAACAGACTTCACTACTGTGGAATTTTATAGGAAGTCAAACAATAATGTCTGTGGAGAAATACTGTAGCCTGTTCCGGTCTCAGGTTCTGTAGTCAGGCATCTAGCTGCTGTTGAAGGTGTGTGTGTGTGTGTGTACACATGTAGGCTACCTGATGTGGAAGTTCTGCACGTTGACGTTTTTGTAGGGCGCGGTCTTCCTCTGACACCACAGGAGCAGGCCCTCCTTGGCAGAGGTCTCTGGAAAGGGGAAAGAAAGAGTTAGATAACAGTCTATGGCAGGAATATTCAAATCCCACCCTGGAGGTCCGGAGTACTGCTGATTCTGTCCACCTGATAATTAATTGCACCCACATGGTGTCCCAGGTTGAAAATCAGTCCCTGATTAGAGGGGAAGAATGAAAAAAAAAAACGTAGAACTGGCTTCAAGGTCCAGATTTTAATTTGAGGGCTCTATGGTTAGAGTGGTAGGTAGCCTAGTGGTTAGTGTTGGGCCAAGCCGACAAGGTGAAAAACCTGTCGGTGTGTCTTTGAGCAAGGCACTTAACCCTAATTTGCTCCAGGTGCTGACCCTGTAGGTAGGCCATCATTGTAAATAAGATTTTGTTCTTAACTGACTTGCCTAGTTAAATAAAGGTTACATATTATTATTATAATAATATGGCACCCTATTCCCTATATAGTGCAATACTTTGACATTTCAGAGTCAGACGCAGCCTAGACCTAACTTCCACCATGTTTGAGAGTGCAGTAAAGATAACTAACGTGTTTAACTTCTCTCCCGGTCACAGATGAAAGCACTACAGTACAGTGGAGCTGGGGAAGCTAGGGATAATGATCTCTCCTGCCATTGTCTGTCTTAGTCAAGTGCCAGTGAGAACAGAGCCTGCATGTAGGCCAGACTTGTATTCACTTGGCTAGGCTCACTCAACCTCCTTGTAGTCTCAGCAGAACAGTTTTAGTGTGTGTCTGGGAGAAGAGGGGATGCTTCCACTCCACTTCCCTGTGGAATCCCCTCAGCACAGCTGTGTTTTGAGTAAGAGTGTGTGTGCAGGAAGAGGGAAATGCCTGCTCTGTTACTAACATAAGAACATGGATCAGCAATGGGTCTAAGGAATCCGGGGGCTGATTTAAGGACAGTGAGAGACAGTCCCCCAGGTTCAGAGAAAGTGCTTTAAAACGTGTTTCTGATTTAAATAGAGGAAGAACATAAAGCTACGTTTTGTTGATTTCTAAAGCAACGTTGGAGGAACATTAAATCCTAGAGACTGTTGACTGGGGGAGGGGGAAGAGAGAGAGAGAGAGATGAACGGAGGGAGGGAGGGAGAGAGAGAGTTGAACGGAGGTAGGGAGAGAGAGAGAGAGAGAGTTGAACGGAGGTAGGGAGAGAGAGAGAGAGAGAGAGAGTTGAACGGAGGTAGGGAGAGAGAGAGAGAGAGAGAGAGAGACCTTCCACAGAGATGTCCTGGATGGCGAAGCGGAGGATGATGGTCCAGATCATTCCCAGGGTCATCTTGGCGTTGCCATCCACAATTTCTAAGGAGGAGAGAGAGAAGATATCACTCATAAATACAATCAGTATCAACTCAGCTATGAATTAGCCTGATCTCAGGCATCACGTCAACTCCTTGTCATAATAGCGCAATCAGATCTGGGACTAGTTCTGCATATACAGTGGGGGGAAAAAGTATTTAGTCAGCTCTCCCACTTAAAAAGATGAGAGAGGCCTATAATTTTCATCATAGGTACACTTCAACTATGAGACAAAATGAGAAAACAAATCCAGAAAATCACATTGTAGGATTTTTTATGAATTTATTTGCAAATTATGATGGAAAATAAGTATTTGGTCACCTACAAACAAGCAAGATTTCTGGCTCTCACAGACCTGTAACTTCTTCTTTAAGAGGCTCCTCTGTCCTCCACTCGTTACCTGTATTAATGGCACCTGTTTGAACTTGTTATCAGAATAAAAGCCACCTGTCCACAACCTCAAACAGTCACACTCCAAACTCCACTATGGCCAAGACCAAAGAGCTGTCAAAGGACACCAGAAACAAAATTGTAGACCTGCACCAGGCTGGGAAGACTGAATCTGCAATAGGTAAGCAGCTTGGTGTGAAGAAATCAACTGTGGGAGCAATTATTAGGAAATGGAAGACATACAAGACCACTGATAATCTCCCTCGATCTGGGGCTCCACGCAAGATCCCCCCCCTCCCCGTGGGGTCAAAATGAGCAAAAGGAGGGGGAGAGCTGGGACCAAAGTAACAAAGGCTACCATCAGTAACACACTACGCCGCCAGGGACTCAAATCCTGCAGTGCCAGACGTGTCCCCCTGCTTAAGCCAGTACATGTCCAGGCCCGTCTGAAGTTTGCTAGAGAGCATTTGGATGATCCAGAAGAGGATTGGGAGAATGTCATATGGTCAGATGAAACCAAAATATAACTTTTTGGTAAAAACTCAACTCGTCGTGTTTGGAGGAGAAAGAATGCTGAGTTGCATCCAAAGAACACCATACCTACTGTGAAGCATGGGGGGTGGAAACATCATGCTTTGGGACTGTTTTTCTGCAAAGGGACCAGGACGACTGATCCGTGTAAAGGAAAGAATGAATGGGGCCATGTATCGTGAGATTTTGAGTAAAAACCTCCTTCCATCAGCAAGGGCATTGAAGATGAAACGTGGCTGGGTCTTTCAGCATGACAATGATCCCAAACACACCGCCCGGGCAACGAAGGAGTGGCTTCGTAAGAAGCATTTCAAGGTCCTGGAGTGGCCTAGCCAGTCTCCAGATCTCAACCCCATAGAAAATCTTCGGAGGGAGTTGAAAGTCCAGCGACTGCCCCGAAACATCACTGCTCTAGAGGAGATCTGCATGGAGGAATGGGCCAAAATAACAGCAACAGTGTGTGAAAACCTTGTGAAGACTTACAGAAAACGTTTGACCTCTGTCATTGCCAACAAAGGGTATATAACAAAGTATTGAGAAACTTTTGTTATTGACCAAATACTTATTTTCCACCATAATTTGCAAATAAATTAATTAAAAATCCTACAATGTGATTTTCTGGATTTTTTTTCTCATTTTGTCTCTCATAGTTGAAGTGTACCTATGATGAAAATTACAGGCCTCTCATCTTTTTAAGTGGGAGAACTTGCACAATTGGTGGCTGACTAAATACTTTTTTGCCCCACTGTATTTGTAGAGGTAAAATATGGAATTTGCAGTGCAAAAAGTGCCTTTAAGCAATGTCCCGAGTTGTTGCGGTGGCTTTGAACAGATAAGAGAAAATGGTTGTCTGTCCCCCTGTGACCCTCCAACGCTTCATCATTGAGTCAGTTAGTTTCTATCTCCCTCGGTCTCTGCCTGCCTCAGTCTCTCCATCTCACCGTTTGCCCTCGGTCTCTCAATCTCTGGGCACCCTAGTGGCGCAGTGGTCTAAGACACTACAGACACGCTGGTTCGAATTCAGACTATCACAACCGGCCGTGATTGGGAGTCCCATAGGGTGGCGCACAATTGGCCCAGCTTAGTTGTGCACCGGGGCCTCCCACTCCTCTTTCTATTCTGGTTAGAGGCAGTTTGCGCAGTTCTGTGAAGGGAGTAGTACACAGCGCTGTACGAGATCTAAAGTTTCTTGGTAATTTCTCGCATGGAATAGCCTTCATTTCTCAGAACAAGAATAGACTGACGAGTTTCAGAAGAAGGTTCTTTGTTTCTGGACATTTTGAGCCTGTAATCAAACCCACAAATGCTGATGTTCCAGATACTCAACAAGTCAAAAGAAGGCTTCTTTAAATCAGCACAACAGTTTTCAGCCGAGCTAACATAATTGCAAAAGGGTTTTCTAATGATCAATTAGCCTTTTAAAATGATAAACTTGGATTAGCCTAACACAACATGCCATTGGAACACAGGAGTGATGGTTGCTGATAATGGGCCTCTGTACACCTATGTAGATATTCCATGCAATAGTCATTTACAACATTAATAATGTCTATACTGTATTTCTGATCAATTTGATGTTATTTTTATGGACCAAAAATTGGCTTTTCTTTCAAAAACAAGGACATTTCTAAGTGACCCCAAACTTTTGAACGGTAGTGTACATGGTTTCTCCTCCTGATTTACTGGCCTGTTGAAGGGCCTCTTGCCCCTCCCCCAGAGTTCCCTCCCTCCCACTCCAGCCAAATGCTTTCGCTCCCGAGTGGGAGATGTACTTGGCAGGATGCTGTGAGCTTTGGAGTTGTTTGTCAATGCTCTCTGTGTGTCTGTGTGGTAGGTAAACTGACCCTCTGCGCCGATGGAAACCAGCTTGACCCCCTTGCTGGCGATGTAGTCCAGCGCTTTGTTGACGTTGTTGATCTTGTGGACCCTCATCTTGCCTCTCTCGGGCTTAGGTAACCGTTCCCCTGTGGATGAACACACACACACACACACACAAACACGAACACGAAGACAAACAGCCAAAAACACAGGCAAACAAAATGCAGTGAGCACAAAGAGTCCCATGACAAAAACAGCCCTTTCCACTGTCTCAGCAGAACAGACAGGCACAGCTCCTTTTAAAGTCACAGTACCAACCTTCACAACACAAGGCTGCCAGTCAAAACAGACAGCATCCTCTACAGGGCCAAAACAATGGCCTATGACCAGACTACTTAGTTGAAAGGTATCAAAAGAACAGGAAACACTAATGCTGTAAAGAGTCCTTCTCTGGCACTGCCCTCGGGTGTACCCAAATGGTACTCTATTCTCTACATAGTGCACCACTTTTGACCAAAGCCCTGGTCAAAGGTATTGTATTTTATAGGGGATAGGGTGTCATTTGGAACCGAGCCTCAGTTTAGTGCACAATTCAATCAGTTCAGCGTCACAGTAGGTTGCAGCTCAGCGACCTGCCACAGTAGATTAGTGCTGAGCTGCGTTAGTAGTCCTCTGTATGTGTCATGATGATCAAGTCAACGGGTTGGCTCACCGGAGATGACCTCCAGCAGGAGCATGAGTTTGAGGCCGTCCCTGAAGTCTTCCTCGATGTTTTCGATCTGCGTGCCTGCTTTCCTCAGGTGGGAGTTGCACCAGGCCGTGAACGTCTGGAGAGAGACAGAAAGTGAGGTCAGAGAGTGGTATAACCTCACAGAGTGGTGTTTGAGGGCCAGTAGGAGGCACTCTTTCCTCTGGTCTAAAAACATATATCCCAATGCCCCAGGGCAGTGATTGGGGACGTTGCCCTCTTTAAGGTGCCGTCTTTCGGATGGGACGTTAAACGGGTGTCCTGACTCTCTGTGGCCACTAAAGATCCCATGGCACTTATCGTAAGAGTGTTAACCCCAGTGTCCATACCATCATGGCCACCTATTCATCCTCAGGTTGTAATTGGCCCATGCATCCCTCCTCCTCTCCCCTGTAACTACTCCCCAGGACACTGCTGTAAATGAGAACGTGTTCAGTCAATTTACCTACTAAAATAAAGGTTAAATATATGGAACGCCGTTTGGGTCTTTACGTGTCAAAAAAAGATACACGTCAAATAACACTATTTGAAGCATCAAATAAGCTTCTTGACCAATCAGGACCTGAATATGACTCCACGTCACAAAATTAAAATTTTTACGTAGTCACATGTATTAGACTTTAGAATTGCATTAGGGGGCACAGCCTTACCTATGGATTGTGGATCAATGACATGGGGTATCAGTCTACTCAGTGACACCAGAGAACATTAGCGTCTTAGCTCTTATTGTGGGACTCTGAAACAACTGAATTAAGCCACATTTATTGTCAACCTACTATGTGTATTAAATACTATTCCAGAAGAAAAACAATACAGGGTGGATGTTTTGGAGTCTGATAACTCTGATCAAACGGTGTTCCATATAAATCAAAATGTTCAACAGACACAGGGGGGCTTCAGTTCCTCAGAGGGCACAGAGAGTAGGCTAAACGTGGCAGGAAGTGCACCGTGATTGGTTGACGTAATTCTGAACAGAATCTTATTCATTATGATTTAAAAAAGGCAAAACGGATCCCATTTCAGCACTCCTACTCCCGAGACTCTTTGTGAATCCAAGCCCTGATGTCTTTAATTATCCTGGCCACATATATATTTGTGCCATCATGTTAACTCCTCGTCAGTCATTGTCATGCCAAACATGTTTCTGTGTACAGATCTGGGACCAGGCTAACTGTAAGAATTACTAAAAACTAGACCAGCACCCAAGATAAAAGGTGTTTTATCCTCTACATTAAGTCACAAGGCACTTTCTTTCTGGTGACAAACAGTCATTGGAAAACATGTGTTTTGAATCTGCTTATTTTGAAAACTTGTGGCACACACTACTCATTAGTGGAGGGTTAAAAATGTTCTCCCCAAACGCCTTGTCCTTTCTTAAAGGAATAAAATAATCCCACAGAGAAGGAAACAAGCGTCTGAAATGTGAGTTAAATGATGTTCCTTTCTGACTGGGCTGTTCTTTAGCAGTCAGAAATACCATCATAACAGCAGCGCTTGTGGTTCATAGCTCCTGTAATACACACCAACACCAACACCGATTCCTGAGTGGGTCAGTTGAGATAAGAGACACACGTCTCTCTTCTTGTCCAGAGTCAACGAGACCCAACACGGCTCCATTAAACCTCTCTGAGCTACACGGCTCCATTAAACCTCTCTGAGCTACACGGCTCCATTAAACCTCTCTGAGCTACACGGCTCCATTAAACCTCTCTGAGCTACACGGCTCCATTAAACCTCTCTGAGCTACACGGCTCCATTAAACCTCTCTGAGCTACACGGCTCCATTAAACCTCTCTGAGCTACACGGCTCCATTAAACCTCTCTGAGCTACACGGCTCCATTAAACCTCTCTGAGCTACACGGCTCCATTAAACCTCTCTGAGCTACACGGCTCCATTAAACCTCTCTGAGCTACCGTTTGAACACACCTCTTTGCCGCTCTCCCCCCTTTTAACTTCCGTTCACCGCCTCCCCTTATTACCCCCTTCCACCCCAAAAGCCTGGTTTCCAAACCCCAAGTTGTGATCAGTCGATCATCCCTCACGTCTCCTCCCTCCCCCTAGGATAGGCATGGCACTGCAGGGTGTTACGAGGTGTGTTGCGGTATGACAACATTATGACAGGGTGCTGGGCCCGGCCCTGCCGCTCTCCCCATTCCACTGGGCTGTCACACAAAGGGCCCATTGAGCAGCCTGTATATAATGAGTCCCTTCAGGACCTTTTCCCTGCCCTCCAACCCCTGCCTGAGCGAGACCGGGACCCACAGGGACAGGGGCGGGGCAGGAGAGGAGGGCAGGGAACAAACATCCCCTCCAAAACAATGCTCCCACATTGGCTTCTACCAGAGCAGCAACATTTACATGCACAGATAATTACCAAAACAACAAACTAGACAATAGTAAACCATTCTATTAACTCTAGCTAGTCACCAATAGACTATATGATACAAAACCACCAGTTGAAAATATCTATTGTATTCTACCTCCTTGCTGTGGTAACAGTGTTCAGCGACACCACTAGGCAACTACTAACCCTGTGAGAAAGCGCTAAGGCTCCGGCACCATATACCTACCAGTCACGGTGTCACACAGGGACATAGATAGGTGTGTATCTCTTTAAGTCAGGAAGGGATTGGGCATGGCAGACATGTGAGCATTAACAATGGCATTTTACACCTCAGCATTGCTCAAACGTTAAATCAACTTCCATAGTAAGCAAATAGTTTGCCCTTTTATGGCCAGGTATGTGTTGGTTGAGCGTGTGAGAGGTGTGTTGAAGGACAGATTAGGATCATTGCCTCTCAGGATAGAGCCTAGTAAAAACACAGGTCAAGTGGATTACAGGGATCTCTGCTCTCTCAAACAATGACCTGGGACACACAGGGCATCGGCCAGGAGGAAACATTGTTCACTCTCTGGAGATAAAAGCCATGTGTTTTTCTTTTCAAAGCTACTTTCAGGGGTTGTATGGTATTCCTACCAACTGGTATGGCCATGTTTGACTAATAAGGACCAGAATAACTGCGAGTTCCACTGTGTTTTGCTCAATTTGACCACAGCAAAGGTCAGCTTTGGCCTTTGGGTCAGGGCTGAGCCTCAAAGGGGATAACTTAAGGAGCCCTGGTTTTAGACAACAAGGAGCCAACCAACCC
Source organism: Thymallus thymallus (assembly GCA_023634145.1). NCBI lineage: Eukaryota > Metazoa > Chordata > Actinopteri > Salmoniformes > Salmonidae > Thymallus > Thymallus thymallus. The sequence continues at coordinate 2,834,447 of CM042378.1, read as the reverse complement.
ACCACCAGCACTCCCCAAGCAGGAACAGCCAACCTACATAGCCTGCACCTACACACCCATTTCTTCCTTCAGACACACTTTCCCTGACGACGCACGTAGCACCGTAATCACACATCTGCTTTTGTGACACACTAAACGGGTAAGGGTGTGGCTGGCTGCACCTAGAAATAATGAGATAGGCTCACACACAATGTTACCTAGAAATATTGAGGTAGGTTCACACACAATGTTACCTAGAAATATTGAGGTAGGTTTACACACAATGTTATTGCACAACTGCTGTGCATTCCTCATGACCATGGTGCGGTGAAGACTACCCCCCCCCCCCCCCCACACACTGCTGTAATGAATGACAGCCTACCCAATCGCTCACCGATGAGCTCACTCTCTCACCATATCGTGCTCGCTCTGTAATTACACACAACACACTTGTCTCCCAGTCAGAAAACCAACAGGTCACGAACAGCAGCAGCAGGGTCAGCTTAGCATGTCTGCTAGCGGCTACGCCCCAACCGTGTGTGTGCCCTAAAAACATTGAGACCTAAGGCCGACAACAAGGGGGGGGGGGGGTTAGCAGGCAGGCAGGTTTGTGAGTCAGTCATCAACGCCTTGGCCAACACAAGGCCATCTATTCTTAGACTACGGCTCAATTAGCTAGGTCTGCCTGGTGGCCAAGGCACTAGAGGTCTGTGAGGTGCCCATTGTCTCACGCCGTAGTCGCATAATAGCCACTCTGTTCAAACACACTGCAACAGGTAGCTCATTGTGCACCAGCACGCCAGACTATTTCACTAGTTGACTGCTAGGAGTAATAGCATTTTCCTGACAAGAGCACACAAGCAGACTTGGAGCAGGAGGAAGCTTGGTTATCCGACACCACTTCTTCAAGTTCAGGGGAGTTTGACGACTGACTGGTTAGACATTGAGACCCATACATGTATGGAAGAATGACCAGGGCCCGTATTTATATAGCAACATAGGAGTGTTGCTATTATCTATATAATCTTATTCATTATGATCTAAAAAGCTAAACTGATCCTGGATCAGCACTCCTAATCTGAGGCACAATCAACATAGGCCCAGGTTTTATTTTAGACACATTAATTGTAGAATGAACCTACCTAGTACCCAACAGAGCTTAACATGACACACTCACTGGGGGAGCTGGCTGGCTATGTAATCTGGGAAGGCTTTACAGTGCCGACTCTCACCTAACGCCTGTGGCAGCTTTAGGGGAGCGTCACACAAACCCTGCTGGTATATAATACCACCTCTCACCTTCAGGGCTCTAACTACAACACACACAGCATAACTAAGGAACCATGCAGAGCATCAGCACATCCAGAGGACACACAGGACTGGTGAGAGGTGATGGGGGTTAAGAGGGGGGGTTGGACTGAAGGTTTCGTTTTCCCCAGTGTTCAGCCTGAGAGAGAGAGAGAGAGAGAGAGAGAGAGAGAGAGAGAGAGGCACAGAGCCGCACTCCAGTTGAATTCATAAACAGTTGTTTGTACAATATCAGCACTCTCAAGGTCAGCTCTACCATAGACAGTGACACACCACTCCACCTTGGTCTTCCATTCTTCCAACACAAAAGGCAACCTTGAGGGAATTGGATTATTTGATAGTCAGCAGTATTGCTGTAGATGATTCTACCTACATAACGCCGGTCTGCAGTCCAAACTCACGCATGGCAATAATCAAGCTAGTTACCATAAGTACTAAGCACTCATCCTCAACCATTTCCCCAGAGACTTTCTGTTAGAGATTTAATAGTGGAGTAGTATATCACTGGGCCTGTGACTGGCTCCCACCCTGGGACAGCCCCTATATTACAGAAGCCCTGGGCTGTTCCCTATGATTGGCTCCCTTCCTGATCCCGCCCCTATATTACAGAAGCCCTGGGCTGTTCCCTGCGACTGGCTCCCACCCTGGGACAGCCCATCTATTACAGAAGGCCTGGGCTGTTCCCTGCGACTGGCTCCCACCCTGGGACAGCCCATCTATTACAGAAGCCCTGGGCTGTTCCCTGCGACTGGCTCCCACCCTGGGACAGCCCATCTATTACAGAAGCCTTTAAAGAACGTGCCCTGGTGTCGAGGTTGCTCTGCTATCATTACCTCGTCAGGTCTGGACAGGTGATCATTAATACACAACCTCCTTCTCATGGCAGACAAGCCAAATCACAAAAAGAGTAACTCATCCGACTACAGATTCCCATCTAGTGAGAAAGTGTTTTCAGTTTGTCAGTACAAGTGACCATTAGGTCAAACTGTTGTAAACAGAAGCTGATAATCATTCTGATAAATGTCTATCCTGACATCACTAGTGGGCTCTCTTATGGTCACCAGAAAAACAGATGAGGAGGAGGAAAAGTGGCAATGCAATTTGGTTGAAATGTGAACATGACGCGTGAAGATACGTAACAGTGTCAAAGCCCTCCAACATGACAACTCTCGTGTTAAATGTTACACCACTGGTGGCTGTAGGCTACAACTCTAGTGGGGAGTCTCAGACGGTGTCCCAATAAATCTCTCCTTCCTCCTGGAGGTGTGCACTAGTTCACTACACCCCACAAACATAAGCGTTATAATTGGTGGAGGCATGGGCTGGTGGAAGTTTCCGCAATTTCTTTCAAACCCGTGAAGGGAAATGAACAAGTGGAAGGAGAGATAATTGGGAGTGGGACACCGTGTGTTGCACGGCAATGGTGGGCAGAAGAGTTGTCCCCAGGTCAGGTTGTAGTGACCTAGAAGTGTTAGTGCTGCAGTCCTTCTTTTGAAGTCTCCTGCCACAGGAGGCTAGAACGGATAGAGGGGGTAAATACCGGGGGCTTATTTTGTACTTTGCACACACCGTAGAAACTTCCAGTAGAGGGAAGCAGTGTTTATTTGTTGATTTATTTATGTGGCTTCCTGTCTTTGTGAGAGGCCGGGTTGGGTTTCAGTGAGAAAGGGGCCTCTACTATGCTGTTATCCCTTACAGTGACCTGCCTAAGGCCAGATCCTGTTACAATCCAAGCTACAGCAGGATAGGGCCACAGCCTACAGACCAGCATGTCAACACTCAGGGCAGTGAGGACACACCGTTGTGCAAATGTGGATTGTTGGGTGTCAATAGTAGCAGTCCCAGCGCAGTCTGTTGCCTAATGTCAACTACTGCCAATTAGCTTGTACGCTGTGTAAATAGCCAAGTCTTAAAACACCTGCAGCTCCTATGTTCAATACACAGACTAAATTAGACAACTTTATCTAATCACGGACACATTTGACGTACATGCTGTAATTCTAGTTTGTGGCCTAGGATGTAGTAGAGCTGGATGATAGTAGAGACATCAGGCAACGGTCACAGTGAGGTGAACTGGCCCAGTAGCATCCATCCATCCATCCACCCATCCCTCCCTCCCTCCCTCCACCCACCCACCCACCCATCCATCCACTCAGCAGCAGCCTGGGGCATGGCTGGGTAAAGTATGTAGGCCACAGGCAGCTCAGCTGACAGGCAGTATGCACGCCCACCCTCCCCGTCGCTCCCTCCCTGCTCAGAGAAGATAAAATAATGTTTAATGAGAGTTGCTGGAGCTGTGGCAGTGACCTGAGAGGGAATCTCCCAGATCTGCACTACAGTATAGACCACCCTCAATCAGGGAGGGGGAGGGAGAGGGAAGAGATGGGAGAGGGAGGAGGAAAAGGGAGAGAGAGGGAGGGTTGGTAAGGAAAGACTGGAGAGCCGTCAAAGGAATGACTCATCTCAATTAGCACAATAGAGATGTCAGGAATGCCAACTATGTCTATCAAGAGCAAACTTCTGAGGTGTGGCTGGTTTGGGTCATGGCATTTTGGGCAAGAATGCAGAACAAGAGCAGTGAGGCCAGAAGAGACAGAGATAACAGACAGGGGAAGAATCTAGAGTCCCCTTTCACCACTGTTATTATTTGTATTTAGTCTGCCAAGGCAGCAGCTACTCTTCCTGTAGCAGTTATACAAGTTTAAAAACATGACATTAACAGATTTCACAACACATTAAGTGTGTGCCTTCAAGCCCCTACTCTACTACCACATATCTACAACACAAAATCCATGTGTACGTGTATGTATAGCGCGTATGTTATCATGTATGTTTTGCTTCACGGTAACCTGCTGTTCCATAAGGTGTATTATCTGTTTTTAAATCTACATTTTACCTATTTTTCACCCCAATTTCGTGATATCCAAATTGGCAGTTAGTCTTGTACCATCGCGTCAACTCCCGTACAGACTCGGGAGAGGCGAAGGTCGAGAGCCGCGCCTCCTCAGAAACACGACCCCCGCCAAGCCGTACTACTTCTTGACAATGCCCGCTTAACCCGGAAGCCAGCCGCACCAATGCGTCAGAGGAAACACTGTACGCATGGCGACCGTTTCAGTGTGCATACGCCCCGGCCCGCCACAGGAGTCGCTAGAGCACGATGGGACTAGGACAACTCAGGTTAGTTGAGGTAATTAGTACATGTAGGTAGGGGTAAAGTGACTATGCATAGATAATATTCAGCAGTCTTATGGCTTGGAGGTAGAAGCTGTTAAGGAGCCTTTTGGACCAAACGCCTGCTGAACACACTGCCAGGTCTCGGACCTCCTCAATATAGGCGGTCTTATAAATTGTCGGAAACAAATCACAGTAAGGTACAATAAAGATGCATACATTTCTCTGCAAATTCCTAGTCGCTAAAATGTAAATAGTTTGCGACAAAATAAGCAGTCATTGTGTAGAGAAATCATGGTACCATCTAAACCACTGCGAAATACATTCTCTCAACTGTTTGAAGCTGGTGTACGAAACCCGAAGGTAAACGACTCAAGAATGTGAAGCATAGAAATAGAACTAACACACAGAACAGATCTACCACTTCTTAGACTTGCTTGAACATGTTAAGCAGACATTATTTGATAGAGATAAAAACGGCTGCATTAGATATTTAAAGAGACTGTGTCGATGACTTAGCAAATAGAACTGTGGGCTCCACAACCCTTGCAGCCACTGGAGTCAGCAGCATTAGTCTTTCTGACTCAGTATTTGACATCATACTGCAACACTTCCTGCATCACACCACTTGTTCACAAACACCTCAACTTGGCTAAAAAAAAAAATCTGCAGCCCGCAAATCTAAACTTCCTGTTTAACAAGCCGCAGGACAGGAAACGGGGGCTGGAAGGGCATATGTCCATACTTTAGTCTACATCCATCCAGGATGGAGAATGCATTGAGATGACTAACGAATGATAGTGATCCAGCAGTGTAACACCACCACACCTTACAATGTAGGAACCAGGAAACTAAACCAATGGAAATTAAGTCAACCTTAGCGTGACGCTCTATGTTGGTGCGTCTAAAATGTGTCATATGTAGCGGAGCGCACTTCAAGATAAGATTGGTATAGTCATGTCTGTTCATTGGTTCATGAGGTATAGCAACACAAGTGACTAGCATTTCCTGGTTTTATGTGTTGATGCTTATTATGTGCTGTAATAGCAAGTGAAACCTGTATAAGGAACTACAGTCAAGTGGTTAAATCCCCAACATTCCAAGTGTTGTCAATAGAATGCATCGTGTGAACATTAGCAGTCTAGTGGAGTTCCTTGTTTCTTTTCCTGGTATTATACACACTGCCGACCAAGAACCACACCTCTAGTATAAAATAGGTAGTGACAAGTTGGTCCAAGTCCTCAAATGGTATTTTCAGGTCATGATACAGAATAGTAAAAACAGGTGAAGAATCCTTTCCATACATCATAGTCTATCAGAATGTCAGAGCCATAGACTATGGTCTGGATGTTCCCCATAGAGGTCCATAGTCCAATGGCTCCGATGTGAAGTTTACAGCCATTTCACGCAAAGACGTATGATCATCTCAATAAGCAATTATTTTGAGCCGACGTCTTTACCAAGGAAAGGCTTTCATGGCCACTCAATGATCACTTTCTGCAAAGGAGATACGAGTGAAGACTAAACAGTGAGCTCCTTGGCCTTTCCCATCTAAACCTCTAAACCAACTATGACATGGACACCTATAAATACATTGGGTACATAAACCAACTAAATCACACATCAGACGGAGAGATACTGTGGGAAGGTTCACATGTTAAATGTTGAGGGCACGACAGGAGGTATGGAAATAAATGGAAAATTCAATTAAAGGGTTTTCCTTCCATCCTTACGCAAAGGGGAGCGCTTAAGGATTGTGCCTTAAACAGATTCTTAAAATGGCAAACATGAGATAAGGATCCCTTTCAGTCGTCTCCTAGTTCGAGGTCAACACCTGGAAACACAACCATTGAATCCCACACAATGGAGGCATGCCGACTGACCTCCATGGGGAACATCTAGACCATAGTCTATGGCCCAGACATTCTGATAGACCATGATTTATGGAAAGGATTCTTCACCTGTTGGTACTATTTTGTATCTGTTAGTAGCCAAGTTTACATACACCTTAGCCAAATACATAAAAACTCAGTTTTTCACAATTCCTAGTAAAAATTCCCTGTCTTAGGTCAGTTAGGATCACCACTTTATTTAAAAGAATGTTTAATGTCAGAATAATAGTAGAGAGAACTATTTATTTCAGCTTTTATTTCTTTCATCACATTCCCAGTGGGTCAGAAGTTTACATACACTCAATGAGTATTTGGTAGCATTGCCTTTAAATTGTTTAAATTGGGTCAAACGTTTCAGGTAGCCTTTCACAAGCTTCCCACAATAAGTTGGGTGAATTTTGGCCCATTCCTCCTCACAGAACTGGTGTAACTGAGTCAGGTTTGTAGGTCTCCTTGCTCGCACACGCTTTTTCAGTTCAGCCCACACATTTTCTATAGGATTGATGTCAGGGCTTTGTGATGGCCACTCCAATACCTTGACTTTGTTCTCCTTAAGCCATTTTGCCACAACTTTGTAAGTATGCTTGGGGTCATTGTCCATTTGGAAGACTCATTTGCGACCAAGCTTAAACTTCCTGACTGATGTCTGGAGATGTTGCTTCAATATATCCACAATTTTCCTTCCTCATGATGCCATCTATTTTGTGAAGTGCACCAGTCCCTCATGCAGCAAAGCATCCCCACAACATGATGCTGCCACCCCCGTGCTTCACGGTTGGGATGGTGTTCTTCGGCTGGCAAGCCTCCCCCTTTTTCCTCCAAACATAACAATGGTCATTATGGCCAAACAGTTCTATTTTTGTTTCATCAGACCAGAGGACATTTCTCCAAAAAGTACGATCTTTGTCCCCATGTACAGTTGCAAACTGTAGTCTGGCTCATTTATGGCGGTTTTGGAGCAGTGGCTTCTTCCTTGCTGAGCGGCTTTCAGGTTATGTCGATATAGGACTCGTTTTACTGTGGATATAAATACTTTGTACCGGTTTCCTCCAGCATCTTCACAAGGTCCTTTGCCATTGTTCTGGGATTGATATGCACTGTTCGCACCAAAGAGCATTAATCTCTAGGAGACAGAATGCGTCTCCTTCCTGAGCGGTATGACGGCTGTGTGGTCCCATGGTGTTTATACTTGCGTACTATTGTTTGTACAGATGAACGTGGTATCTTCAGGCATTTGGAAATTGCTCCCAGGGAGGAACCAGACTTGTGGAGGTCTACAAAAAAAATTCGGAGGTCTTGCCGGATTTCTTTTGAATTTCCCCTGATATCAAGCAAAGAGGCACGGAGTTTGAAGGTACACCTCCAATTGACTCAAATTATGTCAAATTAGCCTATCAGAAGCTTCTAAAGCCATGACATAATTTTCTGGAATTTTCCAAGCTGTTTACTTGTGTCATGCACAATTAAGATGTACTAACCGACATGACAAAACTATAGTTTGTTAACATGAAATCTGTGGAGTGGTTGAAAAAATATTTTTAATGACATCAACCTAAGTGTATGTAAACTTCCAACTTCAGCTGTATGTCAATGATATAAAATCAGAGTATCAAAATGGAACTTGACTATTGCTTGAAATAAACTTCAATTAGTTTGCTGTTGTACTGCAAGACCTTTGAGGGAGTTACATATTCCAGACTTCAGCCACCCACAAATACATTTATTTGCTTACCAGAAGCTCTTTCGGCACTTTTTGACCTTTAACAACAGAGGCAGTTCAGCCAATCACAAAATAAGCTGATGTCATGACATGGCTTTGTAAGTTAGTCACAATCTGGCAGCCCAGAGAGGGTTTGGCAGATATCACTGTTAACCCTTTGTACAGGCTTTGATTAAGTAATTGCATCATTCTAGGGATATGTACGTCTCTGTTTGAGCTGGGTTGGGAGGATGTGTAGTGTGAGGTGAGTCACCCAACAGGATGGATACTTTTGATATGGCTCAGATCAGTCTGCATTTCCTGCAGCCTCTATGAGTAAGCGGTGATTGAAGACAGCATCAATGGGGCTGGTCACCATAATGATGACACAGTCTTTCCACAGAATACATCCAGTAGGTTTACCCTACTGTGTGCTAAACAATGATGGGAGGATGGGTCACAACTTAAGGGTGTGGTTCCACCAATCACCCAAACTACAATTTTTTTTAAAGGTATTTATCGAATCTATGAGAACTGAGTTGTCTATTCATGTAATTCTGGGGGGATTACCAAAACAACACTACTTGAGTAACATTATGAATGGCACAGAGTTTAAATATGTTATTTCCTGATTGTACAGAAGCTAAGCCACAGCATCTCCTTCTCTGTAGGTGCTTACCAGAGCATGAAGCAGTCCAACCAGAGTGGCTGGTGACCTTCTCCGCCTGGCCATTGAAAGGGGAAGCCATTACAAAGAGACAAGAAGTGCAGCAAAGCTGAGGAGTGAATACAGCAACTGCAAGCACTCTAAAACAAGGCAGCTGTGATCACCGGAGCTGCAACCACATGAGTGAGAATCAACAAGTGTAGCCTTCTCAAGCCGATAGTTCTCAACCAGGCGTGAGGTATTTAAAACTTCATCCGTAGACTCACTGTAACCAAACAGGGGTGCTCGGTTGGTAAAACCACCTCCGCATTGGCCCACATGACCACTCCAGCTGCCCACACCATCAGTAAAACTGGTCAGGCAGCCAAGTGTGGGGGGGGTGAGCAATTTGCTTGACACCTACACAGACATTCTCAGTCTGTGGCCAAGCGACGGCACATTTTTTAACAGGTTACTGTGAACTTGAAGCCCTTGTCCCAGACATCTCAAAGTTAAGACTGAACTGGAGTACCAATGAGCCAGTTGGTCAAAGACAGGAATATGGGGGGAGGATAGTCATTTCCTCAAATCAAATGGGTGTAGCTGGAATGACCGCCGTCCTAAGACGAAGGAATTTGTAAACGGTCGGCAACAATCTTAACTTTGATGCAAGAAAAACAAGAAATGTTTGGTGTGAATGCTGGCCCAGCTGAACATGCTTAGGTAATCATTGGGACTCGTTTCACAGCGAGAGTGTGAGAGAGTGAGAGAGAAGGGGAGCGTGACATTTCTGTTTTATTCCAGACATTCCCACTGGGGCACGACTGTTTAGCTCCGGCCTCAGTACCCTGCACCTCATCTGCTCCAAATCTGTCACATCCTCCTCCATGGAGGTCCTCAGAGCCTCTGCAATAGTCAGCCTGGTTTGCAAGATCAGAATCTATGAAACATGAATGCTCTATGGCAGGGTTCCCCAACTGGCCCGAGGGTGGTTTTATTTGGCCCCCCAAGTTGTCCGTTTTTTATTTTATTGTTGGACATAAAAAAATAAAAAAACACCAGAAAATTATCTCCAAGTGATTTTATTGTAAGAAATCTGTTCAAGTATTCCCACGCATAATAGAGACACATGATGGTATACAAATGTAAGGTTTGAATGTATTACTTTTTTTTCCTACTTTTACCCCATTTTTCTCCCCCATTTCGTGCTAGCCAATTAGTAGTTGTCCCATCGCTGCAACTCCCCTACGGACTCGGGAGAGGCGAAGGTCGAGAGCCATGAGTCCTCAGAAACACAACCATGCCAAGACGCACTGCTTCTTGACACAATGCTCGCTTAATCTGAAGCCAGCCGCACCAATGTCTGAGGAAACACCGTCCAGCTGGCGACCGAAGTCAGCTTGCAGACACCCGGCCCACCACAAGGAGTCGCTAGTGCACGATGGGACAAGGACATCTCAGCCTGCCAAACCCTCCCCTAACCTGGACGACGCTGGGCCAATTGTGCACCGCCTCATCGGTCTCCCGGTTCACAGCCGGCTGTGACACAGCCTGGGATAGAACCCTGGTCTGTAGTGACGACTCAAGCACTGCGATGCAGTGCCTAAGATCGCTGTGCCACTCGTGAGGTCCCACATATGAAATCTGTTTGGGCTTCTTGCGTCCAATTTGCAGTCTACAAATGATTTGTAATTATGTTCCGGAACCCAACCTTAAGCTCAAGAAAAGGAATCGAGTTGATGACCCCTGCTCTATGGATTCCACAGCACATTTTATGAAACATAGCCTAGGCCTATAGATTAAATAGTCATGACGCTACTCAACTAACTCTTTATCTTGTGAATACTCATGTTAAAACACCAGAAATTGGTTCAAACTAAAGCCTTATGGCAGTGGAATATTCAAATCATAAATACCTTTAACATTAAGTCAGGCAAAGGCTATAAGATCGTGACAAAAACCAGATTGTGACAGAGGGGAAGGTGAGGGCTATTTGTAGAAAGCCTTTGAAAGGCAGGAACCAAATCCAATGTGGAAGAGTGAAAGGAGGAAAGAGGGAGCAATGAGACAATGTGAACAAACGAGAAAGGCAGGCTGGCCCAGTAGACAGCATTGTCACATTAACTGCCTCTTCCTGTCGTTGCCTGCCTCTCGCGCTCGATGCCTTATAAGGCAACGCATTTAACTGCCAGTCACTGTGGCGATGATGTAACAGCTTACAAAGTCCCGATAAAAAATGGCCGGCATCTTAAAATGACAACCACACATCCTTTCACAACATTTGTGTCCGGGATGTGTTTGTTTGTTCTAAAATGAAGGAATGTGAAACACGACGCGTCCCCACCCCCCATCATAGGGTAGCTTCCAATGAGCCAGAAATAAATAGAATTAGGCACCGGAGAGAGAGAGAGAAAACACACAGCATTGTTGCTGTAGCTTCTGTAACTGTGCAAACAGCACCCTACTTCCCCGCCTCTGGAGAAGGCGTCATGCTCCCAATCTCAGGAAAGGTCTCTTATAGCAAAGTCAAATGTGTGCATGTGCGTGGCATGAGATACCCTGCAGTGGAGGCTGGTGAGTTTTACAGCCCTGTGGGTCATTAGGTGGGGGAAGGATGAGGAAGTAAGAACCCGCCCCAACCTCCGACAGACATTCCACAGCTAACCCGGCCCTTTGACTCACAGGCCCACACACACACACACACACACACACACACACACACACACACACAAGACAGGCTCACACACTCAAAATGGATGCCAAGACAAACTTCAACACATATTGCCAAGTCATATACAAACATAGTTACAAACTCACAGGATGCCAAGGTGCATGCTTAACTATTGTCCAAATGGCCATTGCCTAATTGGACCCATGCACAGTCGAGAGCAGACTCAAATAACTCTCACCCAACACGTAAACACCCAAGCAGCCTGTTCTAAACAAAAACGCTGATCCCAACATTATGAAGACGACAAGGAGGGGTCGGGATGAGGGAGAGAACACATCACCAGACACCACACCCCTCTTCTGCAGTCAGGGTGTGTGACAGGTGATGTGTGTGATGTGGTGAGAGTGGGCAGACTGACTTTGACCCACTTCACCACCCTACCCATCCACCGCCCCTCCCCGGGGGTCTCCACTGAATCACACTCACTGCTGCTTCATGTCATAAACACATGTACAGCACCTCCCCTTCCACCCAGTCTAAGTGGATTTGATACAATGAGCCCGTCTCAGATTGACCCCCACAGAGTCAGTAGGCCTGGGGTGCTAAGCCAGGGGGGGGTACCATACATGAGGGTGGGTGATATTATAAGGCTGTTGAGTGTAATGATTCTCATAATGCACTGGAGTCCACCCCCCCAGGGCTGCGGCATGGACCAGTCCTACGTAAGAATCGGAAACTGATATGTTCACATTCTTGCATCCTGGAAATGAATTGGCCTAGTCCCTCAAGAGCATGGTTGTAGATCAATGCCAATAACGTAGATCTGTGTACAGCTTAGAGACTGAATTAGATCATACCAAGAACAATTCAAAAGAAGAGTGTTACTGCGTGGCACACGAGCACAGCATTACACTGCACTACGAAACACCACAGAACAACACATACTGTTCTTCTCTCCGTGCTCTTGTTTTCTTAGTGCTGGTGGCGTGAACGCTGACACACTGAGGCGGTCATTCACACATCTGTCTGGCTGGGGCTACGCTGCAGGTTGTTAGGCTTTCCGATACACAGCTGCGGTGGAGGTCCCCTGTAAAGAGCACTCTTTGTTAAACGCTCACTCGTTAAATAATGCCTTTGATTTGATTTGCCTGAGATTGTCTGGTGCACTTCCCTGGCCTGCACGGCTCTTTGAGGAAGGAGAAGAGAGATGCAGGCATTGATTCCCCAGTAAGTATAGGAGGGGAAGGAATTCACTGGGGGGGAAACGCATTTTTGACGCACACCCTGGGCCTGCTGTAATAGGGCCCTCTGTCAGCTGGCCAGTGACCCACAGGGAAAGGCATGTCACAGTACACAGAGATCGAGATAAACCACCCAAAGTCCTTTCCTCATCTCTCATCCGGCAGGTTAGCCACCAACAGGCCTGGTTAAGGGGGGGGGGGGGGATAGCTCCCAATCTGTTCTGCCTCACGATGCACTTATGACTCAAAATCTCTCCGACCGTGTGAAACTGGAAGACAGAGTGATCTGATTCGGAGGGCTACTTCTACAACTGGAGTTGAATATGGAAGAAACAAACCCACAGAAACCACAGCCTTCCTTCCCCTTTCCTGTTACTCCATTGAGATGGACTCTAGCAGCAGAGTCACACACTAGGCTGAACTAGGGCAAACAAGCCCACGGGACTGGGTGAGATTAAATGGGGCCATCTACGACACGTGATGAGCCAGTAGTCTTGACACTTCATACTAGAGAGTTGGTGACGGCTGTGCCTAAAGTAGCCTGAATACCATCTCAAGTTAAGAGGACAACCTTCATGAGTCTAGTGGGTGAACTGTCTGGCATAGCTATGTGCTTCTGGTCTTTGTAAGGTTGCCTGTGTGCTAGCAACAGTCTCTGAAGAGCTGCCGTTGTATTGCAACACACTTAAGGAAAAAAAGCCAGGCATTACACTCTCCCCCTGACGATCTAGACTAGAAAGAGCGCCTCCCACACGAGGACCAGACCAAAATGTTAAACCACACTGGCTTGGTGATGAAGACAAAATCCAAAACGGCTGCTGGACAAAAAAGATAAATATATAGCCTAAATCCTAAAAATAAGCCTGTGTATTCCCGTGGGCAGTTGTCTAATCCTCTTCCAAACAGTCTTTTGTCTGAGTCCTGTACACTTGAGTCTTTCAGTGGCGCTGCAGACATTAGATGCAAACAATGAGCCAAGGACAGAGAAAGTGTTGCTGTGGTCGGATATCTCTGTGCCCTCTCTGACCGGATGCAGGGTGAAACCTCGAACCGACACGACTCTGGGTTGGTCCTAGTGGCTGCTGGGTCGCGCTGTAGATATTTTAAAATCGCACTTGCCCTGCCTGCAACCAACAGGGGTTCAGAGTCAGACAGAGACTGTGTGTGTGTGTGTGTTGGTGGGTTTCTGCACTTTATTTATTTTCTGTTTTCCCAGGGCTGGGGGAAGTTAACATCCCAAATCCCAACAGGCTTAGATTCGAGACCCTCTCTCACACTGTGCCCCACTTATCAGGGTCTTTAATAATAAAACAGAAAACGAGAGAGAGGGCCTCAGAGAAAACCCACTTCAAAGACCTGCTTCTTTCTTTCTTTGACCTTCCCTTATCATGGCTACAGAGTAGGAGGAGCCCCATAAAGGTATTCTGAGAGGCAGTGGTGTAAACTAACTAGTATAGGCCCTTAAAAAAGGCAGGGAGCAGTTCACTACAGAGTGGCCCTGGCCAGAGGGGGATGGGTCACCCACTAACCATAATGAGAGAACGGCCTGTGTGTACCATTGACTGGCAGCTAAGCCTGTTTACTCACGGTTGTTTTTTTTGGTTGTTAACACACACATGCTAGGAGCACCCCACCAGCAGGCTCCTCAGATCGAACCACATCCATCCAGACCACCCGGTCTCGACCCAAACCCAGCTGATCGACGGTTAAACCCATCAAACCTGCAGTTTATAAACCAACCCTCGCATCACTTCTATCCAAACAGATCTGTAAAGTAGGTTGTTGAGAATGTGTCCTTCAGCTCAAGGTTACCCTTGAGCAGTGTTCTCCACAGCTATGGAAAGTCACTGACCAAAAAGCTTACTGATACTGTGCGTCTCTCACCATGCCCTCCTGTACCTCCTCAGCCCAGCCCTTCCACCAGAGCCATGTTCTTAAGCCCCCTGATCCAGCTGCCTCTCCTCCAGCTGGGATAAGGGTGGGATCATGTCAGGGGCCAGCCTGCTACCAGAGCTTGATGCAGCTCAGACACCAAGTCCTGCGGTTAAACAAGCACTAGATACATTAAAACTCAATGACAAGTCAGTGGGAGGATGGAGTCGACGGTAGAAACGTTTTGTATTGAGAGTTTTTTTTTTAAAAAGGTGTGGCCCAAGGCAGATCTTAACCAAATGGTATAGCACTGGACTGTAACTGCCTGGAGCATATCACTGATGTGGTTCAGGTTGAGCCGTCCATTGATAGCATGCCCCTGGTGATGATGACCTAGTCAAAGTAACTGGTCTCTGGTTCATTGAGAATTCAGGTGGACTGCATAGCTGTAGTAGGCATTCTACTAGCCAAAATATCTGGGTTGAACTGTGGGGGAGCCTTTCCAACAGCAGAGATGAAAGCCTTCAGCTTGCTGTAACAGTTAATCATACAAACATAAAGCATGTGTCTCTGAAGCAACATCTTGATGTAAAGAAGTCTCTCTGCACATCTGCTCCCTGTGGCCTGACACTGACTGGATATGATAGGAAATCTCAGAACCAGCCTTTTATCCAGCCAGTCTTTCACGAGGGGGTTTCAGTGGATTTGTGGGACAGATGTATAGGATTCAGGATTCAGATTGGGGACATCTACTACTGCTGCTGCTGTGGTGGTGGTGGCACTTGGCAAGACCAGTAACATGGATATCTAGTGAAAGCTGGCAGGTTGTGCTAGAGGACCGTATTTCAGGTCCTTGACTAGGAGTGTTGTGGTTGAGCTAGCTAGACAAACGCACTGGTGACTAAAAGCCAGTGTTTTCGTGGTGGTGACAGATCTGAAATGGTTTAGGACTGCCATTTTTCACTAAAGCAAGATGCTTAACCTGAACTTCTAAAGAAAATAGTGCAGGAAGACACAACCCAGGTACTGGACTGTTTTTTTATTTAACGACCTGGAAGACCAGGTGTGTTGCATTTAGGCGATCGCTGAACTGATCCAATTAGCTCAGTTGGTCAGGTGTGGTGCCTAGTTGGAACAAAATCCTGCAGTACCTGTGGCACTCCGGGAACAGGGATTGCCTGCCCCTGGCATACTGTGTACGGGTTATATAGGCTGCAAGCTATCTGAGCCCACTTCTGCATTAGAATACATACAAATAAAACGCCTATATCGGTATCTATTTACATTCCAATTAAAATGAGTCTCAGACACAAGGCCACGATTAGACAGTGGATTGCAGTAGTGGTACTTTTAATAATAGCACAGAGGGCCTCTGCTAAAAACCCTGCTACGCAGCACTGTGGTCTGGCTCCCCTGCGTCACTAAGCTCGGCTCTCTCACAGGTACAGACTAAATAACGACCGGTCCGCCACTGCCAAAAATACTACCTGCGCCGAGGCCTTGGTAAGGCTTATAAGAACAGACATATGCTAGACACACACATCACATATTTGCTGACTGAAGGGACAAAAAAAAAAAAAATGATCATGCATTTATTTTGCACATACTCACCAATCTACTAGAGTTGACTGGCTAAATTGCCAGAACGTTAAACAGGAGAGAGCTTTGTTTATTTAGACGGAACAGTGTTTACCACCAACCCATGGAGAAACTCCACAGCAAATTCTCTGCTTTGTGGAAAAACTAACTTCTCTCCTAAAGGCCCCTCCCCTCTTTGCCTCCATAATAATGCAGCCTCTCCCCTTCTGCACAGACACCACCACCACAGATTCCTTTCTCCGAATTGCCTACAAGCCCCCGAAAGCAAATGGCCTGGTCCAATAAGCACAGACATACACACACAAGCCGTACTTCTTGATGTAAAAATAAATAAATAAATAAACCTCACATGTACAGACAGAAACCACAGACTGAAGTAGGTATATTTGACTCCTGGCTTTAAACAATCCAAAATTAGATTTGGGGGTTGATATCTATAGCCAAACACAGTGGCATGTTGCCACCAGCTCAGAAGACAATCTCCCTTAGAGTAGTAGTACTACTGACAAGTAGGCTATTCAAGATGTACAAGTCACTAACATTAGCCACACTATTATAGTGTGTGTTGTTTTCAAAGACCCCATCTATGGCCTCTACCATGTGAAGGCATGACGGACCTCTCCTCACGCCCCTTAAATGTCACCCCACAAACAAACAGGAGGGGAAGTGAGAAACAGACCAGAAAGAATGGCTGACATGGAAAAACACAAACAGACACCCCTGACCACTTAAAAAACGGGAGCACCCAAAGATGGTTAGGACGACGCCCCTTGCCAAGCCCTCAATATGTGGACATGCAACTTCCCTGCCTGCCCTGGAGAACTTTCCCAGCGCACCACATTGCCCACATCTGCAATCCTGCAAACCCCCTCCCCCTGCTACTAGCTATAATGGGCCACAAATGGAATGTTTCCCCCTGCATGCTCTTGCTGTGGGAGAGAGAGAAAAGAGGGAGAGGGGTTACATTCCATTCTGCTCTGTCCCTCTCGCTGCCTGGTCGTTTTACATTCAGCTGATTTCAGATCAGGGTCAGCAGTATTGGGGCTCCCGTGTGGCGCAGCGGTCTGAGGCACTGCATCTCAGTGCTAGAGGCGTCACTACAGACCCTGGTTCGTTCCCAGGCTGTATCACAACCGGCCGTGATCGGGAGTCCCATAGGGCGGCGCACTACTGGCCCAGCGTCGTCCGTGTTAGGGGAGGGTTTGGCCGGGGTAGGCCGTCATTGTAAATAAGAATTTGTTCTTAACTGACTTGCCTAGTTAAAAAAAAAAAGAAGAAGTAAAACAGCTGGAAGACCCTCAGGCAGATAAACCAATAGAAACTCCGGTGTGGTTTCCCTATGGGCGGAGACAGCAATATCCACACCCACAGTCAAGTTTTTCCTGATAAGCCCCAGTCACATAAACACACACACACTCGACAAAGCAGAGACAACTGGCTTCTTTTAACATGGAAATCAAAAAATCAGCCACTCCCAGTAGTCCAGTGCCCCAATTTAAGTAATTTCCCCACATGGATCAATAAAGTACATATCTATCTATCTAGTGCAGTGAACATAGGGAAACGAGGAGCGATACAAATTCCCACTGATCTTAAACATATGTTCAACTGAATAACCATATCAAAACACTGTACAAAAAAGTGTTGCCATCAAATCAGACTGACAGTGGCTTTTACCCTTTCACATATTTGGTGGCTGAATGCCCTTTGAAGTGGGTTTTCTAACTGACATCCCAAGATATTTGCATGGACATTGATTCCAACATTGCCCCGCTAGTATTACAACAAAACAGAAAGAAAGGCCTTGCACAGAATTTTGTGTCCTACAACATGTCCCAGCATGCCGTTGACTTTTGGCATTAGGCTGAAATGGAGCTCTGTGAAGTGTGTTAAATTGTAACCAGTGTAGTGAAACTGGACTAGACTGAGCAGGATGAAACAGGCGCTGGAAAAAACAAACACTTTAGGTAGGCTAACATTATCGTTTTGACATGATCACTTTGTCCATTCTCTGTTTAACGCCTCCACTTGACGTCTGATTTCCACATACATGAAGTAGGTCTAAATACATGTGCTTCATTTACGTCCAGAATCATTGGTGGGAGGCATTCATTAGCTTTATGTAACAACTGGCTTAGCAGCGGTGAAAAACGCCACAGGAATTTGCATTTCGTCTATAATGTCACGCCTCGTCGAATCAAACTCCATGTTGTATTTCAGTAGCAGGTGTTTGGTTTGGTTTATTCCATACATTTAAGAATACACATTTTAAACGTTAGACAACATCTATACAAACTCTACATCCTTCAATAACCGGTGTTGATGTCAGGAAATAAGTCCTGGGTTTTTGTAGGACATCTAAGTCATATTTGTCAATCACTGATTCTTTCTCTTCCTGTGAGGAAACTTTGGGCTCCCTTCCTTAGAGTCTCGACATACAGAGTGGGTAAAGTTGAACGCATGGTTAGGCTATAACAATTAGTTTAATTAATAATAGTGAGTAATGGATGGGCTGTAATATAATAGTCGGTGTGAATTCTTTTGACAGTAAGATGTGTAACACTAGTGTTACTACTCATCACTACACACCTTCAACCAGACTGTTAAGAAACGTTGTTCAGTCGTTCTCTCTACATTTCAGTTAAAGGCTCGATCAGAACTACAGGTAAAGGTTTCAGTCAAGTATAGAAAACGTTTTAAAGATATCTGGGGAAAAGTGCCTTGCTGCTGCGACAATGTGCGGCAGAGAAAGTAGTAACGTTGGGTTTTTTTTTTCTTTTAAACAAGTGAACTCCGTGTTTTATCTACTTCGACCCAGCTATTTTAAGACACGTCGAAATTATGCATATATCCATCTTGAATCTGGTTATTCTCAAGAAAAATTGCAGAAATATCGCCTGGAAAATTAACAAGGCTAAATAAGCGCCATAACTAGATGTTTCTTTTTTGGTTGTTTTTTGTATCACTATTGTCCTCAGTCGAGTCAGAAAATACCGGTTACTGTCGAAATGACTCGTCAAAGAGTTTCATAGACCATTTATTGTTCAACATATACCATATCGACACAGGAAAGTTGGTTCCACTGAGGCGGTGTAGAATGTCGCTTTATAGACGCAAGGGCCCGAATTCAATCCCCGACCTCTCCCGGCCATTTTACCTTTCTCTGCTGTTTCTCCCAGGCCGGGTCCAGCAGCAGGTCCCGGTCCCAGTCATTTTCTTGTTCTCTTGGGTCCATGTAAACGGCTGGTCCTCCAGACGATGCTTGATTATTAGACGCGTGATAATCTACCATAGTCAAATAGACCGGCAGGCTACTAGCTATCTATGGAACTAGAAATAAATGGGGCTGTGACCCAGTTGCGGCAACTATATTTCCTTTCAAGGTTCAGTCAGGAATATCCGGTCTATATACTGACAATGCACGCTGAAGAATGCTTGATCTCCACCCTAGGAGGGAATGGTGTGGTCGCGAGCCGCTCCTACACAACTACACTAGGTTGCCAGGCCCAACTAGGTCATGAATATTCAGTGCCTGCTTATTATTCATGAGCTGGAGAACACACAACTTAGTAGTAGACTTTAGCCTACTAAAAGTATTGTTCTAAAAAAATGTATTTGTCAAGTAGCGTAAAGAAGTCTGTGCGTGTTGCTAAATATATAATTGCAACATTGTATCAAAATGTAGATGCAACTTATGCCGGCACGTTTTTTTATTTCACCTTTATTTAACTAGGCAAGTCAGTTATGAACAAATTCTTATTTACAATGACGGCCAACCTACAGGGACAGCCATAGTAGTACGGCGCCCCTGGAGGAAATTAGGGTTATTTTGAGCTCTATACTACAGTATCCAGACTGTATCACAACCGGCCGTGATTGGGAGTCCCATAGGGCGGCGCACAATTGGCCCAGCGTCATCCGAGTTTGGCCGTCATTGTAAATAAGAATGTGTTCTTAATTGACTTGCCTAGTTAACTAAAGGTTAAATAATTAAAAAATACTGTATATATAATAATAATTCTGATAACTACTACTTGTAAATTGGAGGAAAAAAAACACTTAAAAAACCCCACCTCAAACTTGTATCTCAAACAGACGTTTAAAAAATGCGTGCTATTTCCTCATTGACGATGATGTCCTGAGGAGGATAGGCTGGCCAATCAGCGGTCTACTCACAGTCATATTTTTTTAACAACCAGTATAGACCCACACCATTCTGTTGTTGGGGTACGCCCACATCATTCCAACACAGAAAAGCTGCTTTTTAACATACTTAATAAAACAAAATTGGAAGGAAAACTACTTCTCCCCATATTGCAATTCATTTTTGGTCATTAAATATAAACCTGGACAGTTACTTTAAGCGTAAGCTACACACCACACAGGGGCAGAGACATGCAGTATATTAGTCTAAATATATGACCCTACACAGGGTCGCTTTCAACGGGGCAACATTTTGGAACGTTTGGATAGAAATATGCTATGTATAACAAACATGCCTCTCTTACATGTAGAATAAGGAATTGCGTCATCTTTATTAATGGGATTTCTATCTGCAACACTCTACAATGTTTCTTCTTCTTGCAAGACAAGAATCAGATGGAGCATACCAAGACCCACCCATTTGATGTAATATTAATGAGGACATGCTACACCATGAATCATTTAGCCAGTGAACCCATTGGTATTGTTACCCTCCTCAGATTTGTGTTGTGCCCTCATGGAGAGCCCATGCTACCTCACCGATGCAGGTGCATCGAAACCAAAACTGTGTGAAATTCACTTAGGCCTATGCTTTTGTTTGAAAGCTTGTTGTGTGTAAAGCAGCTTATATTTACCATTCAAATTTCATAGGCTGGGTCTGGCTGACATACCCAGACATTACATTAAGTAGGTCACGCTCTAACTGTGTGTCTATGCCAATTATCATCAGCGAGGCCCGACATACCATATAAACGATCGCAGGCCGCCCTCTCTCCCTTTAACGTTTTGTGATGTTTTCATGACTGCCACATAGTGTCACATTCCTAATCTTTTTCTGATAGACAGAAATCCCATGGGCATTGGACTCCCCATCCCCATTACTATAAGGCCTCATTGTGGTGTGTACAATGTCACTATTAAATGATTACACATCAAACAGTCATATCCATTTCATAATGAATTATTTTTTTTATTGTAATGACAGTTAGGCCTATATTTAGATAGATAGATAGATAGGTACTTTATTGATCCCCCGGGGGGGAAATTTCATGGCACCTCTTTTTAAAACAAAAAATGAAGTCAACCTGTTGCAGGTGACGCTAATACATGGGGAATTCATTAAATGTGTCCTTGTGTGCGTCTACAGCTGTTCTCCTTTATAATCAATGTTTATTGATCCTAATTTCAGTTATTCAAGATTGTTTAATACATGTGGGGTATGTGTGTTGAGAGGAGTACAAAATGAGCAGCTATACTTCTTCAAGCTCCATTTTAAGCTTCCGAGTTATTTAACACAAGCCTAACCATGGCGCAACGGGAAATTGCTTGAAAGTTTTCCACAGTCCCCCTGGGTCTGGTATGTGCTTTTCTGACTATTCATATATCAAGACCGTCCATAGAGTGTGGTGCCTTTGAGGCGGATATGTACACATACCAAAAGTCAAGGTCTTGCTGCAGAACATACATTTCTCAAAACATTCCCAGTGTCCAAGTCCTCTTCTCTACACTTAATCAGTCTGCTGAAATGGATGCAAGAGAAAGTTAAACAGAGTGACACTTAGTTATGATGACATAGCATTGTTATGGAATGACAAAAAATATGACGTTCGGCACAAATAAATCTACTGTAACTTTTCATTTAAAACAATGTTGCAACAAAAGAACCAGTTGAACCGTCAGAGGGGCTGAAATCCATTGAGGGCGGCTCAGTTGTACATTTGGTCAGTTGTACATCGTCATGTGGAGCCACTACAACCAGAAAAAGGGTGAGATGCAACAAATCAATATATAATTAAATGGCTTTCCAGGCCATTGTGGATATGTGTGATCATGTCTGCCGTACTCTGCATGTTTACTAGGCTGTGAGATGAAGCGTAGGTTTTGATCACCCGTGTCCTGTGTGCTCTTACCTGTCTGTAGCTGACTGATATGGTCCCCATTCCCACAATGTCATAGGCTTGAAATTTATCTGTGAATGAATTAGATCAATTAGCCCACATTCGAAAGCGTGATAATTATTTACATTTTGCACCACAAAAGTAACATCAAAATTCCTATTTTCAGCCCTTGATGGACCACACCCTTCTCTACACCTCTGCCCTCACTTACAGATCATGCTGTCCAGTTTCATCAACAGGTAAAGGAAACCGGGGTAGCTGATTGTCATGTCCGGCTCTGTGTAGCGCAGGCCGATCAGCTGCAGGACGAAGTCATCCACCTGCATGCCTAGACCAGACCAGACCAGACCAGACGAGCACAGATCAATTCATGTTCAACCACATCCCCCTGCTGTTTCAGCAGTGTAATGCTGTTGGCATACTGTTCATATAGGGACTAATAGGGACTGAACATGAAGAGTGGTGTTTTGGCGCCCCCTACAAGGCACCAATGGAAGCTTGTCATATCATAAGTGTGTCCTACCTGCAGCTTTCAAGGCAGGTGAGACTTCAGGGTACTCCAGCAACTGGGATTTGTTCTTGTCAAACGTCATGAATATATCCTGTTTTTCAGTGGAAGATCAAGAGGAGCATGACTGAATAATCTTTTCAGACAAATATAATTCAATCACATCACATGCATCGGAACGGGTCGTATGATTGAATTAGCTCAGTGATACATGATTGAATCAGAAGTCATGTCACTATTATATTTCCTTTAGCCAATCATACATTAGACTTCAAAGACACATATCATGTATTAGCCAATCAAACTACTGTCCAACCTTCTCATCATATTGAAAGAACAGAATGATTTAAACTGTAATCCTTCCACTGACAGACAGCTTAGTATGATTTAGACCTTACCGTCCATTTACTGATCTTGTCCCACAGTGCCTGGAACCCCTGCCAGTCTAGCTGAGCTAACCCCCGACTCTGGGTTGACAGTAGAGTCAAGGAAATGGTCCATCAAAAATGCATGGCAAAAATTAAGGTCTCGGTAGATCAGCAGACCAAGTGAGGCCATGGTATGCCTATGTACATACAGTACCAGTCAAAAGTTTGGACACACCTACTAATTGAAGGGTTTTTCCTTATTTTGACTATTTTCTACATTGTCGAATAATAGTGAAGACATCAAAACTATGAAATAACACATATGGAATCATGTAGTAACCAAAAAAGTGTTAAACAAATCAAAGTATATTTTGCTTTGATGACAGCCTTGCACTCTTGGCATTCTCTCAACCAGCTTCATGAGGTAGTCACCTGGAATGCATTTCAATTAACAGGTGTGCCTTGTTAAAAGTTAATTTGTGGAATTTCTTTCCTTCTTAATGCGTTTGAGCCAATCAGTTGTGTTGTGACAAGGTAGGGGTGATATACAGAAGATAGCCCTATTTGGTAAAAGACCAAGTCCATATTATGGCAAGAACAGCTCAAATAAGCAAAGAGAAATGACAGTCCATCATTACTTTAAGACATGAAGGTCAGTCAATCTGGAAAATTTCAGTAACCCAAAAACGTGTTAAACAAATCAAAATATATTTAATATTTGAGATTCTTCAAAGCAGTCACCCTTTGCCTTGATGACAGCTTTGTAGACTTGAAGGAGTTCCCACATATGCTGAGCACTTGTTGCCTGTTTTTCCTTCCCTCTGCCGTCAAACACATCCCAAACCATCTCAATTGGGTTGAGGTCGGTTGATTGTGGAGGCCAGGTCATCTGATGCAGCACTCCATCACTCTCCTTCTTGGTCAAATATCCCTTACACAGCCTGGAGGTTTGTTAGGTTATTGTCCTGTTGAAAAACAAACGATAGTCCCACTAAACCCAAACCAGATGGGATGGCGTATCGCTGCAGAATGTTGTGGTAGCCATGCTGGTTATTTTAAATACATTTTTTATTTAACTAGGCAAGTCAGTTAAGAACAAATGACGGCCTACCAACAGGGTCTTCCCCCTTACTGGCCCAACGCTTTAACCGCTAGGCTACCTGCCACCCTGGTTAAGTGTTCCTTGTGTTCTAAATAAATCACTGACAGTGTCACCAGTAAAGCACCCCAACACCATCACACCTCCTCCTCCTCCTCCTCCATGCTTCACGGTGGGAACCACACATGAAGAGATCATCCGTTCACCTGCTCTGCGTCTCACAAAGACACAGTGGTTGGAACCAACAATCTCAAATTTGGACTCATCAGACCAAAGGACAGATTTCCACCGGTCTAATGTCCATTGCTCGTGTTTCTTGGCCCAAGCAAGTCTCTTCTACATATTGGCTATCTTCTGTGTACCAACCCTACCTTGTCACAACACAACTGGTTGGCTCAAACACATTAAGAAGGAAAGAAATTCCACAAATTAACTTTTACAATTCCACAAATGAACACCTGTTAATTTAAATGCATTCCAGGTGACTACTTCATGAAGCTGGTTGAGAGAATGCCAAGTGTGCAAAGCTGTCATCAAGGCAAAGGGTGGCTACTTTGAAGAATCTCAAATACAAATTATATTTTGATTGCTACATGATTCCATATGTGTTATTTCATAGTTTTGATGTCTTCACTATTATTCTACAATGTAGAAAATAGTAAAAATAAAGAAAAACCCTGGAATGAGTAGGTGTGATTTCTTTTTTGACTGGTACTGTACATGACATGTGTGTAATGTTACACATTACACAGACATTTCTTTCGGGAGCTATGATCTTCAAACAGTTGGCCTAGCCGAGGCTCGAACCCCCATCGCCAGGGGGCACATGAGTGCTTAGACCGCCACACCAGAATCTGGCATACATTTAACCTATATTAACATGGTTATTAATCTACTCTACTGTATATCAACTACTGACCATGTAGCCATACTGAGACATGATGCCATATATGTATTTCTTTCCCCAAGAGAAAGGATACATCCATGAGGACCACAAAGCTCTTGCAGTGCTCCAGGACCAGCTTCTTCTCGCTCCCTGCCAGCACTGCAGGCCACAGCCCAGGAAGAGAGTAGGAAGCCACACAGACAAAACATCAGTTAGGAACAGTTAAGACTTCCTCCTGCAGTGACATCACTATTTCCTGAATGTTCCCACAGTGGTTGTGGCTTATGGAAGACTACTAAATCAGTAGAGGGATTCATACAGTTTTCCAGAATTTCCCAGATTCATGTGGGCGAGGCAATGGCTACTGGTTGACAGATGCCATTATAACAAGCTGTTGTAAAGGGGAAGTGTGTACAAGGTAATCAAAGGTGTGTCTTAGCTCCCATTTGAGGGAAGATGGCTGTCCATGTTTGGAGCTAAACACTTACCTCCACATTTTATAGCCTCTGTTAGCAGGTTGAGAAGCTCCAAAGGTCGACACTCCCCTTTCTGTTGGGAGGTTAGAAAAAAGTTTGGAGAGTAAATATTGCATATCTTTGGCTAGAATAGAACAGTTTACATGGAACCTACTACATGGAGGTGGTGGCGTTCTCACCTTGTTGCAGTGCTTCATAAAGAGCTGTTGTGTGGCTTTAGGAGAGGGCAGAGCCGACAGGTTTGGAAAGGAGGGCTGCAAGAGGGAGATCCACAGTGAAACACACAGGATCATCCATTTAGTCATATGACAAACACTCAACAGGGGGTGATGGATTGTGGATACTTTGGACTTCAATAGCATAGCATGCCTTCTACCTGTGTGGGGCTTCTATCAGTGCCGGGCTTCTCAGCTGGCCTGCAAACAAAGAAAATATAGAATCATACGGTTTAACTTGAGAAACAGACCTATTCATTGGTGGATAATGTAAATATATACACTGAGTGTACAAACATTAGGAACACCATTTAACATCAATAGGAGATCATAGCTTTTACCTGGATTCACCTGGTCAGTTTATGTCATGGAAAGAGTGGGTGTTGCTCATGTTTTGTAAACTCTCTGTCTAATTTAGAGAGCCTTTTCTTGACTGAGTGCCCTGATACTGTAACATATATCATTGGAACTCTTCCTCCAACCTCCAGTCACGGACTGGTCCACTCACGTTGCATGGTTGCCCTTCTCTGTCAACACCCGCAGGATGAACTCTCCCTGCTGATTGGTCTCCGCGGTGGAGGGAATGATGACATAATGACCGGGCGCCAGGCGACCGCGAATCACCACCTCCGTTCGCTGGGCGTAACCCTGGGAGCTGATGAGCGGGCGGAGCAAGCTCAGGTCCAGAGAGGACAGGTAAGCACACTCTGAGCATGCCTGGGGAGAGAGGTAGGTACTGTAGGGTGTACACACATTTCCACACTGAGACTCAAATATCCCCTCACTTCTTCCTCTCTTCTTTACTCTCTCATATTTACTGTGGCTCATTTCAATCTAATCTGGTTGTATTTCCTGTGTGGTGTGTTTGTGTATGTGTGCATACATTCATGTGCAGGTGTACCTTGTAGATATCCAGGCCGATGCCCAGGTGGACTCCTCTGAGTCTCTGGTGCTTCTGCATGAGGGCCACCACGAAGGAACAGGTCAGCTCAGGGTCACTGGGGTCATCGTCCTCCTCTAGCAGTGTCAAGTGGAACTGAGGGTTCTGCCAGAACCAGCCTGGACACACATATCCAGTACATAAATATTATGTACAATAATAAATATGTATGTACAATAAGGCACACACGTGGATATCAATCTATTCTTCTCTGATTATTGTCATGAAACCCTCCTCCTTGCTGGAGATCAAAGATGCCGGCTAGGCAAAGGTTTTAACACCCCCTTTCCTGTGGGGCAGTTTTATGACTTAATAACGTCGTAAATTCCTTGCATAGACTAACTCCCACTGGACATGCTGGAAGAGAGGAGAGAGGAGTCCCTTTGTTAACACATAGACTCTTCCCGCCAAAACTCCAACATCCTAAAATGGAGAATGAAACAATATTTCCTTGACCAGCACAAAAACATCCTGTGGCGTACTGCATTAGCATCAAATAGCCCCCGCGATATGCAACTTTTCAGGGAAGTCAGGAACCAATATACACAGTCAGTTAGAAAAGGAAAGGCTAGCTTTTTCAAACAAAAATTTGCATCCTGTAGTACTAATTACAATAAGTTCTGGGACACTGTAAAGTCCATGGAGAATAAGAGCATCTCCTCCCAGTTGCCCACTGCACTGAGGCTAGGAAACACTGTCACCACCGATAAATCTACGATAATTTCAATAAGCATTTTGCTACGGCTGGCCATGCTTTCCACCTGGCTACCCCCACCCCGGCCAACAGCTCTGCACCTCCCGCAGCAACTTGCCCAAGCCCCCCCTGCTTCTCCTTCACCTAAATCCAGATAGCTGATGTTCTGAAAGAGCTGCAAAATCTGGACCCCTACAAATCTGCTGGGCTAGACAATCTGGACCCTTTCTAAAATTATCTGCCGCAATTGTTGCAACCCCTATTACTAGCCTGTTCAACCTCTCTTTCGTATCGTCTGAGATCCCTAGAGATTGGAAAGCTGCCGCGGTCATCCCACTCTTGAAAGGGGGAGAAACTCTAGACCAAAACTGTTACAGACCTATATCCATCCTGCCCTGCCTTTCTAAAGTCTTCGAAAGCCAAGTTAACAAACAGATCACCGACCATTTCAAATCCCACCGTACCTTCTCCGCTATGAAATCTGGTTTCCGAGCTGGTCATGGGTGCACCTCAGCCACGCTCAAGGTCCTAAACAATATCATAACCGCCATCGATAAAAGACAGTACTGTGCAGCCGTCTTCATCGACCTGGCCAAGGCTTTCGACTCTGTCAATCACCGCATTCTAATCGGCAGACTCAATAGCCTTGGTTTCTCAAATGACTGCCTCGCCTGGTTCACCAACTACTTCTCAGATAGAGTTCAGTGTGTCAAATCGGAGGGCCTGTTGTCCGGACCTCTGGCAGTCTCTATGGGGGTGCCACAGGGTTCAAATTCTTGGGCTGACTCTATTCTCTATACATATCAATGATGTCGCTCTCGCTGCTGGTGACTCTCTGATCCATCTCTACGCAAACGACACCATTCTGTATACATCTGGCCCTTCTTTGGACACTGTGTTAACAAACCTCCAAACGAGCTTCAATGCCATACAACACTCCTTCCGTGGCCTCCAACTGCTCTTAAATGCTAGTAAAACTAAATGCATGCTTTTCAATCGAACGCTGCCAGAACCCGCCTGCCGGACTATCATCACTACTCTCGACGGGTCTGACTTAGAATATGTGGACACCTACAAATACCTAGGTGCCTGGTTAGACTGTAAACTCTCCTTCCAGACTCACATTAAGCATCTCCAATCCAAAATTAAATCTAGAATCAGCTATTTCGCAACAAAGCCTCCTTCACTCATGCTGCCAAACATGACCTCGTAAAACTGACTATCCTACCGATCCTAGCCTCCAACACTCTACTCAGCAAATTGGATGTAGTCTATCACAGTGCCATCCGTTTTGTCACCAAAGCCCCATATACTACCCACCACTGCGACCTGTACGCACTCGTTGGCTGGCCCTCACTACATATTCGTCGCCAAACCCACTGTCTCCAGGTCATCTATAGGTCTTTTCTAGGTAAATCCCTGCCTTATCTCAGCTCGCTGATCACCATAGCAACACCCACCCGTAGCATGCGCTCCATCAGGTATATTTCACTGGTCACCCCCAAAGCCAACAACTTTGGCCACCATTCCTTCCAGTTCTCTGCTGCCAATGACTGGAACGAATTGCAAAAATCATTGAAGCTGGAGACTACCATCTCCCTCAATAACTTTAAGCATCAGCTGTCAGAGCTGCTTATCGATCACTGCACCTGTATACAGCCCATCTGTAAATAGCCCACCCTACTACCTCAACCCCATATTGTTATTTCTTCTCATTTGCACCCCAGTATCTCTATTTGCACATCATCTGCACATCTATCACTCCAGTGTTAATGATAAATTGTAATTATTTTGCCACTATGGCCTATTTATTGTCCTACCTTCCTAATCTTACTACATTTGCACACACTGTACATAGATTTTCTATTGTGTTATTGACTGTACGTTTGTTTATTCTCATGTGTAACTCTGTTGTTTTTGTTGCACTGCTTTGCTTTATCTTGGCCAGGTCACAGTTGTAAATGAGAACTTGTTCTCAACTGGCCTACCTGGTTAAATAAAGGTGAAATAAAAATAAAATAAAAAATAAAATAAGGATGTGGGAAATGGTCTGTGGAGAATCAAAGAACAATCATGTCGAGTTTGTTTCATTTTGTGATGTAATTAAGGACGGTAGAACCACATGAATCTCTCTGTCTACATTTCTCAGTTATGAGGTTTGCAGCTAATTATATAAAACGAATGATTAAGTATAATAATACTTTTGTGAAGATAACGTGATTTTAGCATTCTAAAGCATTAATTTACTTTGTCAGTGGCCACGCCCAGTTAAGCACAAACATGAGGAAACACCCCCTTTTCTACTAAAGTATAAAAACCCCCGTGACAGAATTCACACTAGTCCAGAAAACATAAGGACGTAGCTAAGGACAAGAATACCGACCAACGCTCAAGTATCCATTATCACCACCACTACGACCAGGAGCTCTACCTAAGGACATGGTGATCTCTGGTGGCCGAACCAGAGTCGTACACCCAACATCCCGTGACCAAAGGATTTTGACGATGAAGGACAGCTCAATTGTAAATATATAAATTGCATTTTTTTCCCCGAATGAGCGGTTATTAAAGAGCTTTTGTATTTCCTTGAGTGCAGCTTCCCAATGTCCGATAGAGTAACTCCTTTGCCTCCCTACCCCCCACATCTGAATACGCCACTGTGTTATAACCAAACCGTCCTGTTTTGTTAGACACTATTTACTGTATAATGTTAGTGTGTGTTTATGTATTCTGTAATTGTTTAATTAGATTAGTAAATAAATAATTGAGCCAAATTGTGTATAGCTGATTCATCAATAAAGTAGGGTTCGTGCAGATTACAAGGAATTACGACATTCAGAATGACTGATGAGGGAATAATCCATTAATGAGCAACTGTTATTGAATTAGAATATATTGATATATTATATATATATTATTATTATTATTATTATTATTATTATTATTATATATTAATATATCTATATTGAATAGAATTGGTTTGATAATATAACAGTCTTCACTTTAATGATAGACAACATGACATTATGCATGACTGAATACATTTTTATGTCATAGTTGTGGTGTGTGTGTGTGTGTGTGTGTGTGGCTCTCAGTAGGATTGTGCTTTTTCTTACCCCCTCTGGGAGAACCCCCGGCGGAGATGTGTGGTACCCAGCTCCCATGGTGCATTGTGCAGTTCCATGGTCTCTGAGTGGCACCTGGCTCGCTCAGGGTCTCCTCACTCAGGTGACACACCTCTATCGACTCAAAGTTCTGACGGAAGTCTGACACCGCCATCCTGAGGGAGAGATGGAGAGAAGGGGGAGATGGAGAAAGAGAGAGGGGGAGAGACAGACAGACAAGGAGAAAGAGAGAGAGGTTATTAATATGAGAACAGGTGAAGTAGGCAGGCACAAAGTGAGAGTCTATGAAGAGAGAGGTCCACTCACCAGAACTCCCCATCCTCCTTCTGAACCCTGTCCAGACGCTTCTGCTCCTCCTCACAAACATTATTCCACTCAGGCCTTTGGACAGACAAACACACTGTGAGGAACCTGCCCCAAGCACACACGCACGCACGCACACACACACGCACACACACACACACACAGTGGTAATGTTATGATTAATGGGTTAATAGCTAGCTAACCCATTCATGTCACTCCAGGGTCCCTCCCACTCTGCCTTGCCCCAGGGGTTGTGAATACGGACCAGCTCCAAAGTCTCAAACTTTGTCTTCACCTGAGGGAGTGAAGGGGGGGGGAAAGACCAACCTGAAAACCTATTTGACTATTAAACACAGAAAACCCAACACCACTGTATGTGTGCAGGTTCTGGCTGGCGGAATTTGGATACTATTGGTCTTCCTGTGCAGTCATTAATTTGAGAGTGAATTTGACAACAGTGCTTAGTATCTAGCAGAGGGGGTAGTCTTACCTTTTCAAGCCCGGTTACAGAGTAGGCATGTCTGAACAGGATTCCAAACTCATTTCTTTGCTCAAGGGGGCCCTGTGGGAAAATCAACCCACACACACACAAAATATGTCAATATGTGAGCAATGTAGAACAGACGGTTATACCACGGTATTCTTCTCACTGATACAATGATAGGAGTGGGTTTGAATCATAATACACATAGAAAGGTTAGATAAAACAATGATTCCATCAGAAAGATGAGCTTGGCACCTAAGATCCATTCCTACATTCACTGCTGTTCAAAAGTTTGGGTCACTTAGAAATGTCCTTGTTTTCTTTTGTCCATTAAAATAACATCAAATTGATGAGAAATACAGTGTAGACATGGTTAATGTTGTAAATGACTATTGTAGCTGGAAGAGGCTGGTTTTTAATGGAATATCTACATAGGTGTACAGAGGCCCATTATCAGCAAACATCACTCCTGTGTTCTAATGGCACATTGTTAGCTAATCCAAGTTTATAAAAGGCTAATTGATTATTAGAAAACCCTTTGATAATTATGTTAGCACAACTGAAAACTGGCCTTCTTTAGACTAGTTGAGTATCTGGAGCATCAGCATTTGTGGGTTCGATTACAGGCTCAAAATGGCCAGAAACAAAGAGCTTTCTTCTGAAACTCGTCAGTCTATTCTTGTTCTGAGAAATGAAGGCGATTCCATGCGAGAAATTGCCAAAAAACTGAAGATCTCGTACAACGCTGTGTACTACTCCCTTCACAGAACAGCGCAAACTGTCTCTAACCAGAATAGAAAAAGGAGTGGGAGGCCCCGTTGCATAACTGAGCAAGAGGAGAAGTACATTATAGTGTCTAGTTTGAGAAACAGATGCCTCACAAGTCCTCAACTGGCAGCTTCATTAAATAGTACCCGCAAAACACCAGTCTCTACGTCAACAGTAAAGAGGCGACTCCGGGATGCTGGCCTTCTAGGCAGAGTTGCAAAGAAAAAGCCATATCTCAGACTGGCCAATAAAAACAGAAGATGAAGATGGGCAAAAGAACAAGACACTGGACAGAGGAAGATTGGAAAAAAGTGCCAGCATCCCGGAGTCGCCTCTTCACTGTTGACGTTGAGACTGGTGTTTTGCTGGTACTATTTAATGAAGCTGCCAGTTGAGGACTTGTGAGGCATCTGTTTCTCAAACTAGACATTCTAATGTACTTGTCCTCTTGCTCGGTTGTGCACCGGGGCCTCCCACTCCTCTTTCTATTCTGGTTAGAGCCAGTTTGCACTGTTCTGTGAAGGGAGTAGTACACAGCGTTGTACGAGATCTTCAGTTTCTTGGCAAATTCTCGCATGGAATAACCTTAATTTCTCAGAACAAGAATAGACTGACGAGTTTCAGAAGAAAGTTCTTTGTTTCTGTCCATTTTGAGCCTGTAATCGAACGCACAAATGCTGATGCTCCAGATACTCAACTAGTCTAAAGAAGGCCAGTTTTATTGCTTCTCTAATCAGCACAACAGTTTTCAGCTGCGCTAACATAATTGCCAAAGGGTTTTCTAATGATCAATTAGTCTTTTAAAATGATAAACTTGGATTAGCTAACACAACGTGCCATTGGAACACAGGAGTGATGGTTGCTGATAATGGGCCTCTGTATGCCTACGTAGATGTTCCATAAAAAAACAAAAGAAATCAGCTGTTTCCAGCTACAATAGTCATTTACAACATTAACTAAGTCTACACTGTATTTCTGATCAATTTGAAGTTATTTTAAATGGACAAAACATTTGCTCTTCTTTCAAAAACAAGGACATTTCTAAGTGACCCCAAACTTTTGAACGGTAGTGTATCTGTAACTTCCCCAGAAACGGTACACACACACACACACCTGGCAGTTGGCACAGTTGATGAGGGCTCCCTTGGCCAGAAGTGGCTTGAGGAAGGCTGCCAGGTCCTTGGGCAGAGAAGCCACAGTCAGCACCTCCGTCATGCCCCCCGTCATGTCCACCATGGCCTCGTGGGGGAAGCCCATGTTCAGGGCCCGATAGCCCCCCTTCAGCCTGACAGAGAGGGTGAGCAGGTAAATTCCGAGGTCAGAGTCCAGAGCAGCATTCCAGTGCCCGTGGACACACTGGTACATCCTGGTATCATCGACTTTGGCCTTATGAAACTTCAAAGCCACATGCAAGAGGAGGTAATCACACTGACAATGAGAATGATGTTGACAGTTCTACACAAACACAGTGTGTGTTTGACAGGATAGCAGAAAAGAATACAGCATGCATAGAACACCAGAGATCTCAGAGACAGACACTGACTTGGCGTAGGCCTTCTCCAACAGAGCGGTCCAGAACTCTCTTTTCTCTGAGGAGCACAGGTAGATCAGCTTTCCTTTATGCGTAGGTAGGAAGTCATCAACCTTCACCTTCTGCCACTCGCCGTACTGCCAGAACTATAGACAGACAGACACACACAGGTTTTAATTTGAATCAGAGCTGGGCATCAACAAACACCAACTAAATAGTCATTCACCCATATCTCCTATATACAGGAGTGCAAATTCAACAACCCTTGACAAATATTGTACAGCTCAATGAGGTCTGTTTAATTTCCCTGAGGCTGACCCGGAAGTAAAAGCTGCCGTTGTAATTCTCCTGGAAGCTCTGTCCCGTGGGCACCACCCGCTCCAACAGCGGGCGATAAAGGGAGAGGGACGTCACCGCAGACAGGAACCAGCAGTCATCTAATCAACAGAGAGCTGGGTAAGTTGTTTGATGATGGCCACCTGGTGTTTACTGTACAGTAGATCAAACATACAATTCGTTAATGATGTCAAAGCCATTGGGTAGAACTTTGACATCAATAGGAGAAAACTAGGTGATAAGGAGACAGGCAGGCAGGCCGGCCGGCAGGCAGGAAGGAAGGAAGGAAGGAAGGAAGGAAGGAAGGAAGGAAGGAAGGAAGGAAGGAAGGAAGGAAGGAAGGAAGGAAGGAAGGAAGGAAGGAAGGAAGGAAGGAAGGAAGGAAGGATACTTTATTGATCTCGGAGGGGAAATTTATTTTCAGGCAGCTACGAAACAAACACAGGGCAGGTGCATACAAGCTTATTGTGGTAATGCAATGGCTGGAAACCAGACAAAGGGCTCTATTCAATCTGTAAAGTTGAAGCGTTACATATTCCACAATAGAAATGAAGGTAATTTCCGATTGAGCAGACATATGCAGTGTTTACGGTGAATGCAGCCTCCACTAAAGCGGGTACACTGCCTTTAAAGCTGAACTTCCGCGATGCAGATTGAATAGGGCCCTAATATGTAAGAAGGCAGGTGGAAAGCTTCGGGCAACATACATATGGCATGTTCCACTTACTCAGAACTCCCTGACACACGTCCATACGTGTTGCTCCATCCACTATGAACTGTGCTGAAGGGCATATATCCTGGGAGAGTGGAGAGAAAGCAAGACAACATGCATCTTAACAAACTTTTAGCTGAGTTTCCCCTTTACTGGGTAAGATGAGGTGGATAACCACATACCAGGGACATACATCTACTCTGTGTACATTAAAGTAGTCTAGAGACTTCAATCCAGCTGTCCTCACTCAAAACTGTTGCTTTTCACAGTTTGGTTTATTTATGATTGACTGAACACTAGCAGGCCTACCATAAATCAATTAACTGAAAAACAGTGCCTAGATATATGGTGACAGGCATTGTTGACCTAAGACTCCATCTTCAATGTAGGATAACAAAGCAAATACAACATATATTAAAGGTAGGTAAGGAGACCTTTGGCTGTTTTTTTTTTTTTTCTCATAAAGACACTGTCCAGTCCAGTGATTAGATGTCCATAATATATGGAAACATTGTTCAGTGTGTTTTTTAACATTTAGCAATTACCACTTGACTAAGCCTTCTGAAAATAAAATCACTATGACCTAGTCCTGCCCTAACGCAGTAGTTTTCAATCTAGGGCCTGTATTCATAAAGTATTGTGTTATAGCAGAGTTCTTACCCTATGATATCTGGAGCCTGCTGGTGTTCTGTTCTATCTGATCATGAATAGCATCCACCTATGATTCAGTAATCAGGAGCTAGATGCACACCCTGTGGATCAGGGCCAGGATGGAAGAACACTGCACCAATGTTTTTCATTTCTCTCCACCACTTCATTGACATTTGGTTTGGGGTTACAGAAGCTAAGGCCCTTTACCAAAAACTACCCACCCAACAAATATAATATGTGGGTGTATTGTTAAGGCTGTTTCAGTACATGCATGGTTCTTAGCACGTCTATAGGACCTGGAGAAGTACAGTACATGACGCACCCCTCAAAACTTGCATTTGTCATGCATTGAAAATAACTGTCCAGAAGAGATGTCCGTCCACCGTTGTCAAAGCAAAAATATCACACTCAGTGTATTGCAATTATACATAACATGGTATATCCGAATGTTTTATTAATACACTTTTTTAAGAGAGATGTTTCCATTTAAATGAACTATTTTCATTAATGATTTGGTATATTCTTTCAGCTTTTTTAATATAACTTATAAGAATGTCATGTTGCGCTACCTTTGGGCGTCTCCATTCCATCGCGGGTTGAAGAAGCATATCTCCCATTGGAAAGTCGTGGTCCACGAACAACCCATCATCCATTGAATTACCGCCGTTTTCAGGTTTACGAAGAACTGGAGAAGGCTTGTCAGCGAGAAAAGACGATTGCCACAGTTTGGCGTTAAATGAACTTCCGAGATCTTCCGTCGTTGCCTCTGCTGTACCTATTTCTGCGACCGGAGTCTCCTTGTCATTGCGGTCACTCATACCGTCGCAATTATTTCTGAATGTCCTTACAAAATTGACAGGCAGTTAAAATATCGTGTGCAACGAAACCCTACAACTTTTTGAACGCAATTGCTTTATCCACTTTCCAAGTCTTATCCAGGAGTTACCGTACCAACTTTTCTAGTCTTCCGACTTTGTAGCCTTGAACCGATTTACCTTTTTAAATGGCCATTGGCCACACCCTCAATACTGAACAGTAGCTCACCTGTCCAGCCTGTAAAAGTTGAGTCCTTGCGTGCGCACTTTGCAGTCTCATGATTCGCCCCCCAGTCATATACACTGATCAAAAATAGAAACGCAAACTGTAAAGTGTTGGACCCATGTTTCATGAGATGAAATAAGTGATCCCAGAAATGTTCCGTTAGCACAAAAGCTTATTTCTCTAAAATGTTGTGCACACATTAGTTTACATCCATGTTAGTGGGCATTTCTCCTTTGCCAAAATAATACATCCACCTGACAGAAGCTGATTAAAAACAGCATAATTACACAGGTGCACCTTCTGCTGGGGACAATAAAAGGCCACTCTAAAATTGTCACAACACAATGCCACAGATGTCTGAAGTTGAGGGAGCGTGCAATTTGCATGCTGACTGCAGGAAGTCTACCAGAAGCATTGCCAGAGAATTTAATGTACATTTTTCTACCATAAGCCACCTCCCAACGTCAATTTAGAGAATATGGCAGTACGTTCAACCGGCCTCACGACTGCCGCCCACGTGTAACCAGCTTCACCTGTGGGATCGTCTGAGACCAGCTTCCAGGACAGCTGATGTAACTATGGGTTTGCACAACCAAAGAATTTCTGCATAAACTGTCTAAGTGAAGCTCATCTGCGTTTGTCGTCCTCACCATGGTCTTGACCTGACTACAGTTCATCCTCACCATGGTCTTAACCTGACTACAGTTCGTCCTCACCACGGTCTTGACCTGACTGCAGTTCAACGTCAAACCGACTCCAGTCAGGAAATGCTCACCTTCAATTTCCATTTGCATGCTGGAGAAGTGTGCTCTTCACAGATGAGTCCAGGTTTCAACTGTACCGGGCAGATGGCAGAAAGTGTGTATGGCGTCATGTGGGTAAGCAGTTTAACGATGTCAACATTGTAAACAGCGTGCCCTATGGGGTTGATTATAGGCATAACTACAGAACACAATTGCATTTTATCGATGGCAATTTGAATGCAGAGATACCGTGACGAGATCCTGAGGCCCACTGTCGTGTCATTCGTCCCCCACCATCACCTCATGATAATGCACGGCCCCATGTCACAAGGATCTGCACACAATTCCTGGAAACTGAAAATGTCCCAGTTCTTCCATTTTTTTATTTAACCTTTATTAAACTAGGCAAGTCCGTTAAGAACAAATTCTTATTTACAATGACAACCCACTGTTCCTAGGCTAGCTGCCTTGTTCAGGGGCAGAACAACTGATTTGTACCTTGTCAGCGTGGGGATTCAATCCAGCAACCTTTCGGTTACGGGCCCAACGCTCTAACCACTCGGCTAACTGCCGCCATCCACGGCCTGCATACACAAAGACATTTCCCCTCGGGGATCAATAAAGTACCTATCTATCTATACCAGACAGCATGTTCCAGTTCCCGCCAATATCCAGCAACTTCACAAAGCGATTGAAGATTGAACATTCCACAGGCCACAATCAACAGCCTGATCAACTCTATGTCACGCTGCATGAGGCAAATGGTGGTCACACCAGATACTGACTGGTTCTCTGATCAGATGCATATCTGTATTCCCAGTCGTGAAATCTATAGATTAGGGCCGAATGAATTCATTTCAATTGTCTGATTTCCTTATTTGAACTGTAACTCAGTAAAATGTTTTAAATTGTTGCATTTATATTTCTGTTCGGTGTAAGGAATGTTGTGTGAAGTTATGACATGATGATCAGGCATCACATGCAACAATTTTGATTTCTTGCCCCCAGGCTCAGAACAGGCTTGAACAACAAATATAAAATAGCACTCTCCTTAGGCACACCCACATCTTATCACAGATTAAAAAGTCATTATAGTCCCCATTTCTGGAAAATAATTAATTTCCTGGAATGGATTTAAAGAATAAACACCAGAGACGAGATTAGGCCTGAGTATGAATGGATAATTAACATGTATTGTGAAAGGTTGGCCTGAGGTATATGTACTGCTGTCTGGTTGAATTGTTTGTGCATTCTGAGTGCTTGTGCAGATGTGTCTGGGTATCACTGAGATGTGGCCATGATGCTGGATACACCTGTGGAAGAGATTGACAGAAACAAAGTCTTAGGTTACATAAAGCTACACTGACAGGGGGAGTCTTCGGTTACATAAAGCTACACTGACAGGGGGAGTCTCAGGTTACATAAAGCTACACTGACCGGGGGGTGTCTGACATGTGTCTGTATGAGGACCAGGAAGTCAAATGAGCAGGGTGAAATGGGATATGACTTACAGACCATAAACACTGTAGAGTCACAAAGAAAAGAAAATCAATAGGACAGCACTCTCCAAAATATATACATTTTAAATTAACGGTCTTACCAAGGGAGTCACCCAGCATCTCAGCCAGAAGTCTATGCTCAATGTTCTGGTATGTGATTCCAACCACATGGCAGATAACTGTGGAGAGAGCAGCAGTTAGACAGGCTATTATCAAGTTTTTATTGCAATATTATGCAGTCAGCAACTAAACTTGATTTCCAAATATTATACTCACACTTGCGCACCGAGTCCTCAAAGCCTGTGATGCCGTCAATGAATTC
The DNA here is from genome assembly GCA_023634145.1 of Thymallus thymallus. Lineage (NCBI taxonomy): Eukaryota > Metazoa > Chordata > Actinopteri > Salmoniformes > Salmonidae > Thymallus > Thymallus thymallus. The sequence goes on along the minus strand of CM042378.1, from coordinate 2,795,564 downwards.
CCTATTCTCTTCCAGACTGGACTGTGTGACGGACACAAAGGAATAAGTACCATACAATCATACCATTATGAGAACTGGATGTCACATTTAATAAAGATGTCATGAAGTCATGATAGGGTTGTCTATTAGTACAGCCATCAATCTCCAGTTAGAGCCACAATGTACATTCATGTTTAACCTCAACGTTCTGTTTGGAACCGCTCCATGTCAGGATATGATCCCAAAAATGATCTAACACTGATTGGAAAGTTGAGTGAAATGAGCAGGGCAAAAGGCGGGTGAAACAAAGAAACACAGACAAACAGATATGTATTGTTTACATACCCAGAAGGACTGGAAATGGCAGGTCTCCAGGAGGTTCCCCAGGTACAGGATCTGCCTTATGGGGCACTCCTCCTGCTGCTTCACCGTAGTCAAGGAAAGGCACCACACACAGAGCAAACAACTGGCCGCATAAGACAGTAATTGTAGGCTTGGGCGGTATCCAGATTGACATACTTTCATAATTACCTTGTGACATACCGGGCATTATGTAATACTGACTATTTTCAAGCCCTGATGAGCCTTTGTAATATGAAGTTTAGCAATGCAAACAAGTACATGTAAAATCCAATAGAGAATGCTAACTAAATGCTAACGAGTGCTTTGCGAAAATGTGATAGTCTCTGATTTAAAGTGTTTCCCAGCTCACAGTTTGCTGCGAGCACAAAACAAATAAGGCTCTTGATCCAGGAGGGGATTATCTGCTGATTATCTGGTTCGAATCCAGGCTGTATCACAACCGGCCGTGATTGGGAGTCCCATAGGATGGCGCACAATTGTCCCAGCGTCGTCCGAGTTTGGCCGGTGTAGGCCGTCATTGTAGAAATAAAAAAGAAAAAAATCAAACGAAGTTTTAGCAATCCAAATGCACAACTACAGAGCGTTTAGCACATTTTCGACAGTTAGCTTAATAGTTATAGGATATCTAGCTGGCAAACATTTGGTTGTGAATTCAATACTGTAAATAGATCACCTGACTCATGCTGCACAACAGTGAGGCTCCAGTCTCTCATCGTTGTGTGACTTGGGACTACCGGTAAGCTTCATAATGAAAAAACTTGCTAAGTGAAATAAAAAATCTTCTTTATTCGTAATCTTCTTTATGCACAAGTTGACTGCATGTATTTATTTAAAAAGTAGCTACAAATATTAAAATAAAATAAAAATAAACTTAAAATAAATAGTTTCAAAATGTGTTTTTGAACAAATTATTGTCGATGTTTTTGTTGATAGGGAGTACAGAAGTGGAAAAAACACACTTGTTGCAGGATTATACCGCGCACCAAAAGGATACATGTGTCTGGTCAATCATGCACTTGCACAGAGTAAAGTCTGTGTGTGGTAGGTTGGTCAAGGCCTTGAGCAGAATCTGTGACGTCACTGTGACCTGGAAGAAGGCAGGTGTTGAACTGGTACCTACAGGAACAACAACAGCATCTCTATTACTGATATAGCCATGAGTGGTGTTCTTCAGCTAGCCCAAGAATATACACCTGTTATTTTCAGAGGTAGACTGGCTCTGGCAGCCAAAACAGACAAATACTCCATCCACATGTGAATCAGCTCTCAATTGAGAAATGGTTCTAGAAAACAGAAAACCCTTTACCTTCATATCACACCAAAATAATTTCACAAATACAAAAATATACACTTACTATACACTGTTTTAACCGGCTTTATCATAGTTGCAGCCGACAGTATTTTTCAGTATCTATCTAGCATGCTAGATAGTAGGGATGTGCATCTCTCCTTACAAGCATGATTCAATACGCATCTAGATACATTGGCTCTGACACGATACAGGAATGATACTTTTAGTTTGAAACGATTCTGTGCGTTCCGATTAGATTAGTGGAACGGGAAGCTATGTACTAACAATTGTAGCATAAACGCATTCATTTTCCATTCTAAATTAATATCCAATACTGATGGCGCTCAGGAGCTGGATCTGTCTGACCTGACTTCTCTGAGCGGCCCTGTGTGTTTGTGTGTGTGTGTGTGTGAATGACGTAGTGTCTGAGCTGAGCCATATGGCAGACCGAGCATCTACCACTGTTCATGTAAAAATGACCAAATGCACTGACTGTTTAAATATTTTGTACAGTGAACCTTGCAATCGAAAAGCCACAATCAGCAGTTAGATGTGTGATCCGTTGTGTCCACTCCAGTAGCCTACACAGCTCCACTGGTAAAACTATTTTCTACAGCGCATTTGGTAACAATGACCCAACCAATTATATTGGTTGTCCAATTAATAAGGCCTATGATTTAATATTGAGAAAGCCATTTTACAAACATCTGAATGCTGAAGGTGACTCGGAGATGTAGCCTACAAATATTAGCACAGGGTAGAGCTACCTCTCATTGCACAGTTGTTATCTGACTTGTAGATCAATGCCATACATGCATAACAGTTTGATAGGCTGAAGGAGGACACATCAATTCAGTCACAACAGAAGGTATTTTCGGAATAAGGCAGAATTTGTTTTTGTTAAAAATGTTTGAATCGGTTTTCATACCGAGGTTTGGGCTCTCGCAGACTGATGCACTCACATCTTAAAACATTTGAATCGGCGACCGATGGTTATCAGTGAACCGTTACATCACTACTATATAGTTAATTAACACAGGTGATCAACCTCTGTCTTGCGTAAACACGCAATGTAACATGGAGATATGGCCGTGTGGGAACACTAACCCTATCAAGGTGTGTATCAATTTAACCTTTTGGTTTTTGAAAATGATTTCTTGTTGATATGCAAGATAAGGTCCTTATGTTTAATTTTCAGATTGAAGGGGCTCTTAACAAAACTCCCCTGTACAGCAGAAGCCTTTGTCCAATGACTCCTATGTGTAATGTAATGGAACAGAGATATGATCAAGGACTACTTGCCACCCAGCAGGCAAATGGAACTACACGTTACCATTTTTTTACAGGCCTAACAAACGTGATAGTAGTCAGACATTCAGAGGTAGGGTGACTCACAATTTGAGGATAGCCAAATTGGCCTCTAGGTCGTAGGCATTTTCTTTAACTTGCTTTAACTCTTACTGCGGTCCAGACTCTTTCTGAGGTCCAAACTCTTACTGCGGTCCAGACTCTTTCTGAGGTCCAAACTCTTACTGCGGTCCAGACTCTTACTGCGGTCCAAATTCTTACTGCGGTCCAGACTCTTACTGCGGTCCAGACTCTTACTGCGGTCCAGACTCTTACTGCGGTCCAGACTCTTACTGAGGTCCAATCTCTTACTGCGGTCCAGACTCTTACTGCGGTCCAGACTCTTTCTGAGGTCCAAACTCTTACTGCGGTCCAGACTCTTACTGAGGTCCAGACTCTTTCTGAGGTCCAATCTCTTACTGAGGTCCAGACTCTTTCTGAGGTCCAATCTCTTACTTCTAAAATGTAAGAGATGCGGAGCGGGCAGAGGGAGAAAAGTCGGAACGGAAAGGGCTGTGTTGATGTGACGTAAACGGGAAGTTGGATTACTGACGGAGCACAGAACATGTCTCTGAAACAACTCATCTGAATGTTTTATTTGTGAACATATAGACGAATGGCCAAATATATGCACTATATTTATAATTGACGAGCGTTTCGAATGACGTGAATATACGGAGGAGCGTAAATGTGATGGTTTTACATCCACTGTTTTCAATAGACTGAAACCACTTTGGTTCAAATTACTTTGGTTCCTACCCAAACAAAACTCCATTACTTGGAGCTTATTTCCTGGTGTTTTTTCTCCAACAACGAAAAAAAAAAAAACACCAATTGGGGAACCCTGCCTAGGACATGTGGTATGTGATTTAGCCTATGCCTTATGCAACAGTGATCTGTGGGGATGTTTTTCATAGTTTGGGCTAGGCCCCTTAGTTCCAGTGAAGATACATCTTAACACTACAGCATACAATTACATTCTAGACAATTCTGTGCTTCCAAGACCCTTTCCTGTTTCAGCATGACAATGACCCTGTGCAATAAAGTGAGGTCCATACAGAAATGGTTTGTCGAGATCGGTGTGGAAGAACTTGACTGGCCTGCACTGAGCTCTGACCTCAACTCCATCGAACACCTTTGGGATGAATTGGAACTCCAACTGCGAGCCAGGCTAATCACCCAAAATCATTGCCTGTCCTTACTAATGCTCTTGTGGCTGAATGGAATCTAGTGGAACGCCTTCCCAGAAGAGTGGAGGCTGTTATAGCAGCAAAGGGGGGACCAACTCCATATTAAGGCCCATGATTGTGGAATGAGATGTTCGACGAGCAGGTGTCCACATACTTTAGTTTAAGTGGGTGTTTGTGTGCTATGGCCATTGACAGACACACAGTGGGCTGTATCCTCAGACAGAGGGTGGCAAAGACCGGGCAGGGTGTCAAATGTCAGAGTTTTCTAAATTAATGATATGTGATATAACTAATGAAAAATGTGTGTACTCACATCTACAATACAGTAGTTAATTAAATGGTTACCTGGACTATCTGCATTGACCCGATCTTGCCATGACTATGCACACTCACAAAACAATATATACACTTTATACACTACATTTGGAAAGTATTCAGACCCCTTGACTTTCTCCACATTTTGTTACGTTACAGCCTTATTCCAAAATGGATTAAATTGATTGTTTTCCTCATCAGTCTACACACAACACCCTATAATGAAAAATAAAAAACAGGTTGACATTTTTACAAATTTATTAAAATAAATAACTGAAATATCACATTTACAGTCGTGGCAAAAGTTTTGAGAATGACACAAGTATTGGTCTCCACAAAGTTTGCTGCTTCAGTGTTCTTAGATCTTTATGTCAGTAGTTACTATGGTAACACTGAAGTATAATTACAAGTATTCCATAAGTGTCAAAGGCCTTCATTGACAATGACATTCAGTTTATGCAAAGAGTCAATATTTGCAGTGTTGACCCTTCTTTTTCAAGACCTCTGCAATCCGCCCTGGCATGCTGTCAATTAACTTCTAGGCCACATCCTGACTGATGGCAGGCCATTCTTGCATAATCAATGCTTGGAGTTTGTCAGAGGTTGTGGGTTTTTGTTTGTTTGTCCACCCGCCTCTTGAGGATCGACCACAAGTTCTCAATGGGATTAAGGTCTGGGGAGTTTCCTGGCCATGGACCCAAAATGTTGATGTTTTGTTCCCGAGCCACTTAGTTATCACTTTTGCCTTATGGCAAGGTGCTCCATCATGCTGGAAAAGGCATTGGTCGTCACCAAACTGTTCTCGGATGGTTGAGAGAAGTTGCTCTCGGAGGATGTGTTGGTACCATTTTTTATTCATGGCTGTGTTCTTAGGCAAAATTGTGAGTGAGCCCACTCCCTTGGCTGAGAAGCAACCCCACACATGAATGGTCTCAGGATGCTTTACTGTTGGCATGACACAGGACTGATGGTAGCGCTCACCTTGTCTTCTCCGGACAAGGTGTTTTCCGGATGGCCCAAACAATCGGAAAGGGGATTCATCAGAGAAAATGACTCTTCCCAAGTCCTCAGAAGTCCAATCCCTGTACCTTTTGCAGAATATCAGTCTGTCCCTGATGTTTTTCCTGGAGAGAAGTGGCTTCTTTGCTGCCCTTCTTGACACCAGGCCATCCTCCAAAAGTCTTCGCCTCACTGTGCGTGCAGATGCACTCACACCTGCCTGCTGCCATTCCTGAGCAAGCTCTGGTGGTGCCCCGATCCCGCAGCTGAATCATCTTTAGGAGACGTCCTGGCGCTTGCTGGACTTACTTGGGCGCCCTGATGCCTTCTTCACAACAATTGAACCTCTCTCCTTGAAGTTCTTGATGATCCGATAAATGGTTGATTTAGGTGCAATCTTACCAGCAGCAATATCCTTGCCTTTGAAGCCCTTTTTGTGCAAAGCAATGATGAAGGCACGTGTTTCCTTGCAGGTAACCATGGTTGACAGAGGAAGAGCAATGATTTCAAGCACCACCCTCCTTTTAAAGCTTCCAGTCTGTTATTCTGACTCAATCAGCATGACAGAGTGATCTCCAGCCTTGTCCTCGTCAACACTCTCACCTGTGTTAACGAGACAATCACTGACATGATTGCAGCTGGTCCTTTTGTGGCAGGGCTGAAATGCAGTGGAAATGTTTTTTGGGGATTAAGTTCATTTTCATGGCAAAGAGGGACTTTGCAATTAATTGCAATTCATCTGATCACTCTTCATGACATTCTGGAGTATATGCAAATTGCCATCATCAACACTGAGGCAGCAAACTTTGTGGAGATCAAAACTTTTGGCCACGACTGTACATAAAGTGTTCAGACCCTTTACTCAGTACTTTGTTGAAGCACCTTAGGCAGCGATTACAACCTCGAGTCTTCTTGGACACCACTCTTCAAGCACACCTGTATTTGGGGAGTTTCTCCCATTCTTCTCTGCAGATCCTCTCAAGTTCTGTCAGGTTGGATGGGGAGTGTTGCTGTTCAGCTATTTTCAGGTCTCTCCAGAGATGTTCGATCTGGGCTCTGGCTGGGCCACTAAAGGACGTGTAGAGACGGGTCCCGAAGGATCTCTCTGTACTTGGCTCCGTTCATCTTTCCCTTGATCCTGACTAGTCTCCTAGTCCCTGCCGCTGAAAAACATCCCCACAGCATGATGCTGCCACCACTATGCTTCACCGTAGGGATGGTGCCAGGTTTCATCCTGATGTGATGCTTGGCATTCAGGCCAAATAGTTCAATCTTGGTTTCATCAGACCAAAGAATCTTGTTTCTCATGGTCAGAGTCCTTTAGGTGCCTTTTTGTCAAACTAAAAGTGGGCTGTCATGTGCCTTTTACAGAGGAGTGGCTTACGTCTGGCCACTCTACCATAAAGGCCTGATTGGTGGAGTGCTGTAGAGATGATTGTTCTTCTGGAAGGTTCTCCCATTACCACAGAGGAACTCTGGAGCTCTGTCAGAGTGACCATCGGGTTCTTTGTCACTTCCCTGACCAAGGCCCTTCTCCCCCAATTTCTCAATTTGGCCAGGCGGCCAGCTCTAGGAAGAGTCTTGGTGGTTCCAAACTTTTTCCATTTAAGAATGATGGAGGCCACTGTGTTCTTTGGGAAATTCAATGCTGCAGAAATGTTTTAGTACCCTTCCCCAGATCTGCGCTTCGACACAATCCTGTCTCGGAGCTCTACGGACAATTCCTTCGACCTCATGGCTTGGTTTTTTCTCTGACGTGCACTGTCAACTGTGGGACCTTATATAGACAGGTGTGAACTCCAATCAAGCTGAACTCCAATCAAGTTGTAGAAACATCTAATGGATGATCAATGGAAACATGATGTACCTGAGCTCAATTTTGAGTCTCATAGCAAAGGGTCTGAATAAATAAGGTATTTCATTTTTTTTTATATACATTTGCTAAATTTTCCAAAAATGTATTTTTGCTTTGTCATTATGAGGTATTGTGGGTAGATTGATGAGGACATGTTTTTATTTAATCCTTTTTAGAATAAGCCTGTAACGTAACAAAATGTTGAAGAAGTCAAGGGGTCTGAATACTTTCCAAATGAACTGTATACACTCACACACACTACACTGACATTCTCACTATCAGTGTACAGGTGAGACCCAGGCACAGACAACGTTGGAATAACAAATGTTTATTATACCAACAGGGGCAGGCAAAAGACAGGTCAGGGGCAAGCAGAGTTCGGTAATCCAGAGTAGTGGGACAAAGGTACAAAACGGTAGGCAGGCTCAGGGTCGGGGCAGGCAGAGTAAAGGTCGAAACCAAGAAAACAGGCACTTTAGAGAGACGGGAGTAAAAGGGGAAATCACTGGTAGGCTTGTTGAACAAAACAAACTGGCAACAGCCAAACATAGAACACAGGTTTAAATACACTGGGGATAACGAGGAAGACGGGCGACACCTGGAGGGGGG